>JAAAQI020127293.1:0-14291 GCA_011800005.2 Stichodactyla mertensii | reverse complement strand
TGTTAAACACTCACTCGCTCGTACCTCGCTCGTTCGTGTTTTGACACAAACAACTCGTGAATATAACCCCGTACGTCCCACTTTCTATGGGGTAATCTCTATATATGATTAAAGTGTCAACAATGAAGTACCAGAAGCCAGTGGAAGATCTCTTACTTATTGGGATACTAAACTTTTTTAAAAAGTATAAATGGAAAAGTTGGTCTAAAATTTGTCGCAATGAAATACAATAAATCTTAATTGAAACTATAGACATACAAGAGAAGACCACTTCAACGACCCGCTTATATTGCCAGATGCACTTATCGACCCGGCGATAATTGATTGCGGTCAGTCAGAATTCAAGATGTTTAAATCTGCCATTGATGATTAATATCACACTTGCCTGTCTCAGCGCTCTCCCCTTTGGTACTGTACCTTGGCCAGTTATGGTTAAATAAATATTGTTTTCTAAATATGCTTAATGAAGTGCTTTGAATTGAATGAAGTTTTTTTAAACTTACCATAAACATGGCTGGTCCTGACTGAATTGTTTTTTGTTGTATTATTGGCTGAGTGTTGGCTCCGTCGTGTTGTTATCGTTCTAAGCTTTTCACGTAGTTGTAGCCATTCATTTTTATAGTCTAGTTCAAAAACTGCTCGATAAAAATGGTAAAAAAACCTTCAGTACTACAAATTTTTCGTCATGATTCACTTTAACTCTGATACTACAACCACTAAAATTTGAGTAAAAAAGAAGAATTTTAGGTCCCAAAAGTATTTTTCATTTGGGTAATTAAATATTAACGATTTTCTATTTCAGATCAATATTTGATAGTTAGATAGATGGTAAACAATGGTTGCTAAGCAGATGCCAGTGAATCTTGTGTTTTATACAATGTCACAACCCGTTGGTTGGCTGTGTGGGGCAAGATTAAGTAGGTCAAAATGAGAATTATATGGTTTCAAAGCAGAATGGTAAAAAAGGAACGAGCATACGAACGACGTCTGACATTATTCGTACAAAATTTGCTCCAAATTGTACTTATGAAATATTAAGGACTTTTTGAATCAAAATAGAGACTTGTCATAGACTAGTCAGTGTGTGTGTAAGGGGAGAAAGATTTAAAATTTAGAGCTGCAAATGCCGTGACTCTTACGAACGAGAGAACGAAATATCATGACCCTCCCTCTTTGGTTGAATAGCAACGGGCAAGCCATCGCAGGTTTGAAAAGCGTGATATTACAACAACAACAACAGTCACAACAAAGGTTGACCGAAGAAAGTTTACATTAAACGAAACCGGTCTCTGAGTCGTTGCAATGATACGTGCTTGAAAGATGGAAGTCAGGCATTTAGCCTAAAAGTGACTAGTTATTAATATAAGTACATTATTTTGCTGTTTAAAACGCTATTCCTGTAATCAAACATTTATGAAAGGGCGTTTGTAGTCACAAATTGTTGAATGTAAGGCCCAGCATAATTCTAATGATGTGACCCTCCCTGTTCCCTACGTCTATTTCAAGATTACCCACCCTTTTGGAGGGCTCAAACTTATGTCGTACAAACCCTGAGCAGGCCTGGAAAAAATGGCACGAAATCAAGTGTTTTGTAAGAGTTTGTATGCAGGGGCCACTCAGTGTAGCCAGGATTCACCAGTTTCCATACATCGGTTCACTGACCAAACACAAAGCTCCCAAGCGAGGCGTCAAGGTCCAGTGACCTTAGTTTCAAAGGATTATGCAAATATCCCCTTGGAGCCTCGGCTGTATGCTTTGTGTTTGACCAGTGAACCGATGTATGGAAACTGGTGTATTTCATGCCTTGAGGGGCAAAACCTGTTTTCAGAACATCGGTAAGTCGCGTGAACCTATCACGTGACAGGTGTTTAGGTTTCTACATCGTGAGGATGACTTTTTTTTGACACAATCTCTGAGTGAAAATGATGGATTCAGCGCCTTTTGCGGTATTAGCACACACTGATTCGTTACTTAAGATCGACAAGATGGGGGTGGGGGTGGGGAAGCAATGTACTGAGAAGTACTGGACATACAAATCCTAAAAAAATTCAATTTTATTTTTTGTGTCAAAACATTTTGAGCTGAAACTTTACACATGCTCTTTTCGTTTTAGTACAAAAGGCTTGCGTTAATGCGTTAGTTTCTTTTCAAAGTGTTTTAATTAAATGGTTTCTGAAAATCTTCTTCACATCCTTCCTTTTTGTTTTCCCATCTTTTTTCATTCATTTTCTTTTGTTGGATTTTAAACGGAAATTATTTGAGATATTTGCCAAAGTATTTTCGCGCCATTTTTGTGTTGCTAAGTGACACTTTGACGCGCTTGCATTTCCCATATTTAGTGATGTAGACAATAGATGCCCATATATGGACAGTGAGGACATAAGCTTTGCTTGTCTTCAAATATGAGGCGCTTAAATTAACCGGATTTATTCAACAGTTTTTACCCTAAAAATGTCTGAAATCGCCCTTAGTTTTTGCGGTTTTATTACCTAACTCTTCCTAGAAGTATCCTAAATTATTAACACGAAGAGAGAGACTTTCATTCTCGAGTTTTTGGCCGGTAAAATGAAAGGAAATCAAGAAGGAAAAACTTCGTAAAACATTTGGCACGAGTTGTGAACACTCCAAAAACACGACGGTTATTGACCTAAACAACTGGCCTTGGATATATAATCCTGCATTATCTTAACTGTAGGGGACTATGGAGCCTGAGGTAGGGATCAGAAGTTACTTAATACCTCTTTATATGGCGGGAAAAGGTCGCGGTTAACTTGTAAGCCTTGTAATCGTATCCTTGTGTGATTGAATTTTCTGCGCATTTAAGTTAATGCACAGTTTGTTTACTGTTTTTGTATCTTATGTGCAATTTTGTTTATATGACTGTGACCTATTGAAATTATTTCTTTTTACAGTTCAAGGACTCGTCTAGGATTAGCGAGGAAGCGATACTTGATAGTCTTTTCTACGCTTGTGATGTCCAAAACTCTGGTTTTGTTCCTGTGTCTCGTTTGATAGAATATTTGCGCTCAGCTATCGCCGTTGATTCTCCTGATAATAACAATCTTGAGGTAAAGAGTTTATCATCTGATTAAAGTCTTTAACTCCTATATTTAAATAACTAAAGATTTCAAGCGTTTTCGCTTAAGTTGGGGCTAATGTTTCTTGGGCAACAGTGTTTCTAATTGATCCATAAACACATTGGTTCAAATCGCACAGCGCGCGCGGGATATAAAACCATTTGATTATTTTCTTTTTTTGTTTGTTCTTTGCTGTTTTACTTTACATAATCCAAGTCGAAAGCTGTCATACCTTAAAACAAGATATACCTTAAGAAATCCTTTAAAAATGTTAGCTCTACAGTACTAATTATCGTCTCGTGGATTCGTGACAAGAGAAGGAAGATTGAATGGAAATCGAAAAAAAGAAATCGCGCTTATTACTAATTTAGTGTCGTAGATAATTTATCGTGTTGAAAAAAATTTATTTGGTTTTGAAAACGTTTTTATATTTAAAAAACTTTGTACAATATTAACTTATGTGAAAAGAATCTATTTAAATTTTACAAATTGTTATATTTGTACTTATTTTATAAGTTAAATCAATAAAATAAAGTAACGAGAATAATTTCGAATGGGAAAAAATTGCCAGATGTTTAAGCTTAATTTATAAATTCAAAAAAGTGTTATTTTGACCAAGTGATTGCCTCCCACATATGATTACATAGACAACCGTTTTGTGTTTACACGATTTAATAAGAATATATTTTAGTGCTTAATAGCCTCCATATTAGTGCAGACAAATTTTTGAGTACAATGGCAAAATATGTCTCTTTTATGGCACTAAATTGGCAAGTTATCATTGATTTTCTGGAGTGTATTCAATAAAAATAGATTTTGTCAAAGATAATAATTAGAGCGATGCCTACTTTTATAATATTTTGGGTTTTTAATGAATAGATAATAATGATACTAGGAATAATATAATATATTTTGAAATTTTCCTTTTTCAATTTAATGAATATTCATGAATCATAATAATCTGATATTTTGTGATGACTAAAGGCTGATTTACACGCTACGATTGTCGGCCCGATTTTTGATAGGCTTTGTATGGAAAAACAAAAGAATTGGCCCGATTCTGAAAAATCTGTTGCACTGCAACAGATTTTTCTTGTGTCAGCCCGATTTTTGAAAGGAAAAAGAGTGCTAAAAACAATAAAACTCACATCGGGCCGACAAATTGTAGCGTGTAAATCAGGCTTAAGCCACTGACATATTGGATATAACTGTATAGATTTGTGTATTTATTTTGAAGTAAAGATTCATCTGAAGTTAAATGCAAATACGAGCTCCTGTTTAAGTAAATAATTGGATAGAATTGAAATTTTCTTTGTTTGAATCCTATCCTGTTTTTGTGAGGAAAGTTGATTAATCTCTCATTATTATATAGCTTTGTTATTATAAAGAAACCTTGCTAATTGAAAAAAACTTAGAAAATAACATGGATGTTCCAATTTTTAATGTTGCCCTTTCACAGGTTTGTTTTGGTGAACTTGAACTTGAATACTACTAGACATGCTGAATCTAAATTTATATCCTGAGGGGGTTATTTTCCTTTGGAAGTAGGTACCCAGGAAGACTGTACATTAAAATTTTAAGGTGCTAATGTGATTTCCATACATTTGAGACATAATGACTACCAAAGTGTGAAAATAATGCAAGAAGAATCCATTAAATTATAACACTTTGATTTTTTAAAAGATTTCCAAAATTGTGACATTTTAAAATATAATTCATGAATTTATACATTTTATAAAAATTTTCCAAACTTAAAGAAAGTATATTCTTTAATAGTCTTAACATAAGTGTCTGAGTCTACTGTTGATGTTGTATGTTGACAAATTTTAGCATTGAAATATATGTTTACAAGTATATGTCACATGGGCATTATTTTTTAAAGATTTAATAATATATGGCATTTATAAATTTTCATTTTTTATTTTTAAAGTTATTTAATATACCAAGACAATGTTTTTTTTCAATTAAAGATTATTTTTAATCCAGAAAAAGATACCTACATGTCATTGAAATCATTTGTATTTTTTTATAATCAACCTATAATTTTTTGGTAGATGTTCTATTACACTGTATTTTTGTTTATTTATTATATACAAGGGATTTTTTAATCCTTTTAAAGTTTTGATTAAATACACTTTATATCACTAAGGTATTGGCAGCTGTGTGTACTCACAGCTACCAATAAAAGGAAATTTGTAACACCATGAAAAAAAGAAGAGAAACATACTTAACTTTACTGACGTTTCGAGCTTTTGCCCTTACTCCAACGAAAGGCGAAAGCTCGAAACATCAGTAAAGTTAAGTATATTTCTCTTCTTTTTTTCACAGTGTTACAAATTTCCTTTTATTAGTTATTGTATTTATTACACACCGACGCAGCCTATACTAGTTTACTCGCTAGTTTCCATGTACTCACAGCTTTCCATTTTATTTACATGTAGTAACAGCTTGGAATATTTGTATGGTACATCAGTATAATGACAGTTAAGCACTTAATGGCTTCCTTTGATGTTGTCTTTCATCAATCTGAAAATAAAGAAAATTTAAAATTAGCATCTATTAATATATTAATTTGTCTACATGTCTATAGTTTTCCATCTGCAACTTTATAATATTCCCAGGTTTAATTTTTATCACCAATTGAAAATGTTTAATTATGTATTTGAAATATGTATCTAGAATCATAATTTTGTAAATGGTCAAATCTATTTATGGCTCAAACCCCAAGCAAGTATATTGTATGTTGTACCATAGAATATGTACTATTTTAGAGAAGTTAATGAAAAATTTTATTTGAACATAGACAGTAATCTCACTTTATACCTTACAATTATGTTAACAGCTCAGAGATACAATCATGTATATAACTTGATAATAGGATTTGTCCACAGTCTAAGATTTTTTATCTAGTTCACTCCACTTTATTTGGTGAGTGAAAGGTTTTAATAGAATTTAACTGTGAAAATAAGAGATCTTCTTATTTTTAAGATTCCCTCCCTTTAACAATATTAAAATTTATGTCATCCTATTATAATGAAGAAGTAACAATCTAGGACAAGAAATTCTTTAATTTTTTACTCTATCCCAAAGCAAGGAAAACTTATTTCTCTGGATTTTTATAAGAGGCAAAAATTGAATCCATTTAGGTGACGTATAGTCAGGGGTAAAATCTATTAACTTTTAAGTTGGTATCACCTATATGAGGTACATCCTACTTAATAGAAGTTTATTTATTTTGTACCAGATTTTCTGAAAGAAATTCCCTTAAATTTTACTAAATATATATTTTTAAAATATTAAAATATTTATCATTATTGATATTGTACACTCTTGTTTATAAGCCACAATCATATGCTGTATTATAATTATATTTTATTAATTTTAATTAATGAAATATTCCCATTTGTTTTTTCAGTTAAATAAACTCTAGTTTTTCAAGTTCAGCATTTTTTTAAATTTTAAAATAAAACAATCAATGAAATGGGATATCTGAGCATTGTATTTGAATTAGTTTTATCATTTACTTATAGAAAAGACTGTAGAGACTATCTCTACTGTTTATTCTTAATAATGTCACTCAGTCAATTTTTTTAAAAAGACCTAAAGCTTTAAAAAATGAATTTTGAAGGTCAACATTTTTTGTCACCCTAGTTTGCAGATAATCTAGATGACCTGTCATTGATTCTTGATCCTGACGGCCAAGATATTCATATTGATATTGCAACTTACCAGGCCGGCATTACTGAATGGATAGAAGACATCAGGAAGCGAAGGTGATTTGAATCATTTCTGCATAATTAACCATATTTACATATTATAATATAAAAAGACCAGTGGACTGAACAACTGTGTTGAATATAATTTTATTATTTTTGATGATACAGTATATTATATTACAATCACATATATAAATTTGCCAATATTATCATCTATACATTTAGAATTCCCTCTAGGGTTTTAAGAAAGAAAATTATGCTCACTGTCTTATTTAAAATTTAAAACAGTTACATATTAATATAGTTTTAAGCTGTCAAAATGGCGAGGTTAAGCAGAAAATGACAATTGACTAGTCAGGGGAAAACACATGACAGCAGTCAGTAAAATGACATTAATTTTCAAAAATGCTTCAAGATGAAAACCTATTTATGCATATTATATACATGTATTAAAATACAAATGAAATGGTCTAATATTGAATATGTTCACCAATATTTTCAAGAGAAAAGTTATTTTGAATTCACAATTACCCTTGCAGAATATTTGTGAGTAATTTCATTTTCACACACACAGACATAACATTTTAATGTTGTTTCAGCCTTGCAAGCACAGACGAAGAATTCCTTTCCCCAGTGTCCATAAACTGCGCCGTGAGTTTTTCACTTTATTAGGGGTTTTTAAAATTCATTTTAACACAGACTCTACTTATTCATAGTTATTTAGCATGTTGAGTAATTAAATTAGGAGTTAAACAATAATCATGCAGGTGAACCATATTACTAGACTGTTTTTCAGCAGCCAAAGAACCTCCAACATCCAAATCTCTTAATAATATTTTGTACAGCATGGATTATCATTATTTTCATAAGCAAAGGAGGGTATTTTGTTTTAATTCATAACCCTTTTCCTTGTTGTTGATATATTATTGAGTGACAGAGGTGTTAAGAGATATCGCTTATATTTTGAAGGTGTTTAATATTTAATCTACTTTATTCATAGTCGCCTATATTTGAACCTGCACAGGAGATTAGCCAGCAGCATGGTAATTATTGATGATTTCTCATTCAGTTTTCTCTTTTTTCATCAATCTTGGTGTTTATTTGACACGTAGATTTTGTGATTGAGAAGATTACAATTAACACATACCATTGTGAATGTATTTCCTGGGTTTATGCTTATAATTTTTGGTTATGTTCCATTATCCAGTGACAAGCACACCAAATTTGAGCTCTGACAGTGTAGAAGGAATTGGGGGAGATTCACCCACCAAAAATGACTGGTAAAGAAATTGATTCAATCTTCACTTAATATATAAGTATTTACAAGGCATATTTCTAATGACAAGCCTAAGTTTGCTTTCATTATTTTAAGCTTGTCAAATAATTATGGGACAGTTAGATAACAGAAGACAAAATGAAAACCTGAAGATGGAATTGAAATTTGGAGTTGATGTTTTTGAGAGAGAAGAACTAGAAAAAAACAGGAGAGAACTGTGACTCTACATGTATGGTTATGCATCAAAGAGGGCTCAGGAATCCACCCCATGACCACAGTTAAGCTGAGGCACTGGATAACTAGTAATTTACACCCATGCTTTTCCACTCCACCTTGTTCTGACTTCTTCCATTCTGTGTAGCTTATCTTTAAATACCCATAACACAGAGCACTGATAGAGAGAGGGGGTAAAGAGAGCAACCTTCAAATACTTTATACAATATGTACATGAGCCCCCTTGGGAGAATTGGGCAACCACTGCCTGTGCTTTCAAAGTATTATAATACCTTTGTCTTTACCTTATTCGAGTCCTGAGTCAATCTTTAAAAGCTAATTTGTTAAACATAATAATGGACAGTCGGGTAAGGGCTGGACTCAAGTTTTTGGTCCCAACCACAATAAGTGTAATATCATGGGAATCTTGGGTTATCAATCCCTTGATTTGAGGGTTCCAATCTCCAGGTTCTTTGGTTTTCCACTCTCTGCTAATTACCCAGCACACACAATCCCAATTTGATCTGTGAGTTATAGCAGGGCTCTGTGCCACTTAGATCAGCCCAGATGATCATGATATTTCAAGGTTTGATAAGAACTATTGGTGTTATAATGACAGAGTATTGCTTTGCTTAAAGAGCTAATTTTCTTCTACAAGATTCGTCATTATTTTTCTCCCTCATAAATCTGAATTTCAATTTTTATCTTGATTACTTCAGGAATAAATTTGCCTAAATTATTTGAAGTTGATTTTGACATTCAGGTTAATATGAATCTAAATCAGAAAAAGATATAGTACGGTAATTAATTAAATATTTACAGGAATTCTGCTTAGTGGCAAGTATACACCTGAGGGCAAAACAGGCAAGCGCAGCCAAAGGAGATCATTCACGTTTACCTTGTTGCAGCAAGCGCCTGATTAATTAGTACACATAAGTAAAATTTTATATCATTTATTTTATAAATTCTAGTACTAGGTGAGGGTTGTGTTGGTAAAATTTGAATTTAAACCTTCCTTAAAATAATGGTCTAATATTTTAACATTTTTAGTGATAGAGCAGCAGAGATGATGTCAACTATTGAAAGTTTGCAGCTGAACAACAAAAGGCTTTTAGAACAGCAATCAGTAATACAGTCACAGGTAATGGGAAACCCTGAATGGATGAAAGTGGGAATGAATAAATGGGAAATACTGGGATTAACACTCTATGATACACAGACACTTAGGCAGTCTCAAAAGCTCTTCACTAAAAGGGAGAGTCTACAGAGCATGAATATATTCATAGAAATACAATGAACAACACACATAATACAATGGATAGAATGACAATAGAACACAATAGATTTTATGAATACATTACATCAACTGTGTGCTCTGTAGATTCTGCCCTCACTAAAAACATCAAAGGATGGGACTGTCATATCCCAGGTATTAGAACATTTGAATAGATAACAGAAAGAATGAATAGATGAAAAAAATTGGTAGTTATTATATTAACACAGGCAGATATAAACAGATACAGATTTAAACATAAGGGTGCATAAAAATGGTTCACTAAAGGATGTTATAATATTATACCTAGGTAGTGAAAGTGAATGGATAAAAATGAGATTTGAAAAATGAGAGAAGATGGGAGAAAATGGGAGTCATAGCAGTTCTTCCTTAATATATGAATACAGGCACTTTCATATGTACTCTAGATTAAATAAGTATGTATTTAGGTATAAAATGAATGAATGAAAGAGGAATTGAAAAACAGATGGAGATTACAATGTATATCTCAGAGAACCATAATTTTTAAAGTCTGAGTTTTTGAACTGAACTCTTTTCTGTATTAAATATTGTAGATGGAGCAAGCAGAAGAAGGAAACTCTCAACTTAATAATGAAATACAAGCATTAAAGAAACAACTTCAAAGGTAAAATATACTTTCAATTTCAGACTTACTGCAATTTTCAAAATCATGCAAACTCAGACATCCAAACGCTCAACTGATTTTTGCCGATTTACCTTCCGTCAATCAAAATTAAAAAATCAAAACTATGAAAGCTAACTGAATATCAAAATCATATTTAGCTGTTCTAAATCGTCTAAAGATCATTTTCAGTCATTTGGTAGGTTCTTAGGGATATTTATGAGTAGTTTTCTGGTGTTTTGTTTGAATCGGGCAGAAGCAAATAACCAAATTCCAACGGACTGTTTGAAGGTCAAAGTTCGCATGATTTTGAAAATTGCAGTAAACTTTAGACCTTCCTCAAACTGTGAAAATTCCTATTCATTTGATATATTTACTGTATTTACATCTACCCACGAACAGTCACAATAGAAACATGTTCTGGTGCACCGTGAAACTTTAAATTGCATTTATTTTGAGAGCTGTACTTTGAGGTGAGAGAAACATTGATGTTTGATGGCTAAAACTTTGAAGTTTCATGGTGTGACAAAACAGGTTTCTGTCATGACTAGTACTGTTCAAGGGTAGATGCAATGGACAGTAGTAGTATTTAATGTGGCTAAATAAAACTTAGGCAAAGTTAAATTTGAGCTGAGGCTGCTGCTGGCCAGCAGTTTTACACATGCATGCACTTGAACCGCCCATTGCATGCTGGGGGGGTTCCCACATATAGTCAGTCTTGCGGATCATGGTGATCCTATGTTCTTAAAGCAAAACGCTTGTTGAATGCTAGCAATCGCCTTTTGACCCCATCCTCCTCTCCCCTGTGGTAAGTATGCTCAGTGAGTATAGTTTAATTTTCCACTGATTCTATTAGTGTGCCAGGTGCCAGGTGGTGGACTGTGAATGGTAACCATGGTGACCACCTTGTCACTGGTGACAGGCAGTTGTCAGCAGTGGCATCAGGGTAGGGCACCTAATCTCAACCTCATCATTACTGATGAGTTTAAACATAGTTACTAGAGGGCGATGGTTAGGAAACCTATTGTTGTAAGTCTTTGTTCACTTTTTTCAACCGTGACCGTGCACAACCTTTTGTTTTACCATTGTTTTACCATCATTGGCTACGGCTGAACGAATGAACCTAAACGTTTCTTTTGGATGCTTGTTCGAAATACTTCAATATATATTATAAATATTAGTATATTTCAAATAATAATCCAACAGAGAATGTTTGTTTTCAGTCGTTTGGCCGTTTCTGATGATGGTACTACAAAAATTGTACTACAGAAATATAACAAAAGGCTTCATAACCTTCTCCCTCTATTAACTATGGTTTGAAGGAAATTAGACACACTCTGAAATAGGATAAGTTGAACTCCAGACAATAATTATTTTTGTACTTTAAAGCATTGTGTTTTGCAATCTATGGTTTAATCACTAACACACTGTACACATTGTACATAGCTGATTTGGCATGAGGGTATGAAGGGATGTACCATGCATTGCTGTCCTATGGCTCCTACGCTCAAATGCCTTAAAGTTCTAAAAGATTTTAAAAATTATTTATCCAGATAAATAATTTATTAACTCATTTGGTTTATCAATTTCAGTTTACAGGGGACTGCAGCTAAATGCAAGGATCTAGAGACAGAAAATTCAGAACTTAGACAAGCTGGTATTTAAAAAAAATTTTGATTCTCTAATTAATGCTAATATAATGCTCAATCTAACAGTTATGCTGTGAAGATACACATTTGCAGAAGCTATCATAACCCATACTCAGCTGTCAATCATTGAACAGTGCTCCACCTTAGTTATTGGTAGTCCACCAGTCCATGACTAGTAAGAATTGTCTTCAGTGTAGTAAATAAAACTTGAGAACTGCCAGCCAATGGGTTATCTCTTGGCTAGTAACTTCTCAGCTCCACCAGCCCAAGGGCCAGTGATGAAAACATTAAGATTGAGCCCTGATTCAATCATGGTTGATTGATCAGCTAAGAATGAAGGTTGATTGACCAGTCAACTACAGTTGATAAGTCAGTCAACAATGGTGGCTACATCCTCATCAGCTGTGGTTGATCAGGTGGCATTTAGCAGCTATGGAAATATGCCTTACCCTGCATCTAATCAGTGTTTAATAATGGATTATTATTTATAATTTTAGTTGCAGAATCAGAGGAAAAAATAAATGATCTGAACAAAAATAGTTCATTATTGGTATGTACATTTTTCCATTACCTTGTAAAGACTCATTTATCTCTTGTCAATTTCAAGTGCAGCCATATTTTCTTTTCCACAGTTCATTTGTGGAGTTATTATTATATTTTCTAAAACAAGGAAGTACAGTAGGAAGATGTACATCAGGAAATGTCAAATTAGCAGTTCATTGGCTATGCACACCATGGATTATTATTATGCTTCCCTACTCATCTGATAGTATAATAATGTTATCCATGTTTAAGTGTCATAAGTTTTTCCTTCACTCTATTGTAGTTTAAAGAAAAGCAAAATTTGGAAGCCTGTATTGAGCAGTTGCAGTCAAAGGTTGGTTACTTAGTAGAGTAAGTTTTTTACTGCAGCCAACATCAAGTTGCCAGTAGACTGTAGCTAATTATGATTATATCATTATGGTAACTGTAGAAATTTGTGTTGAACTGTGGATTGTAATGAAAGAGTTGAATACATGATCTTATATGTTACCAACTAAAAGATTAAGCAATTACCAAAATGAAAGTATTTCAGAAAAAGAAGTGTGAATGAGATTATTTTCTGGGATACTCTCATTCAAGTAACTTCTTATTCTAAGTTACTTAGGTCACTTGGGAGATCATTTATTCAACAACTTTATGATAATTATAAGGTCTGTATGAACAGAATCTTGTTATGAGTCTTTGGAAGAGCTGTGATTTGACTGTACCTGTAATCTGTATTAGCCATATTCCTGATACCCTGCGAGTCAGCTCAGCCATTTTTCTCCTTTTCTCCTCCTGCATATGGCAGAGGAGCAGGCTGCTGGAGGGAGGGTAGAAAAAGACCTCTGCTAGCTGGGTAGATTTCTGAGTTCTATCTCACTGAAGAAAGAGTTTTTTTTGTGTGTGTTAATTGTTACAGCTAATATCCTTACAAGTTCAGCTTGAGACCTTACAGGATGAAAGACGAGCATTGAGTGAGGCACTGTCAGTGCAGAAGGTATGGTTATCCATTGATATAGCATCATGATCAAATGTTCAAAGCCTGGTGAGGGTGTTTGGAGGTCATGAGGATCAATGCTAATGCCTGGCAATATCAAAATTTACCTTTCAAACTTAATCCTGGTCCTCACCAGCCAGTGACATAATGATAAGCAACATAATCAGACTCAGTTCAGCTCTTCTTGAACGGGTGTGAGAAAAAAGATAATTTTTACTAATGGGCAATAAACTCCTTTACTTTGGGTGTTATATTTTCCCATTTCAGACCATGTGTCATCCTCTTAGGGATATATTCTTTGTTTGAGGTCGTCATTCATAAATATTAATGTATCTTTGCAAACATTTCTGAGAAAAAAAGAAATAAAACCCAAGGGGATGACACATAATCTGAAATGGTAAAACATTACACCAAAAGTAAAGAGGTCTATACCCAACCAAATCTGTATATTATGTTGCTTATACATTTCACTAGGACCAGGCTTTGAAAAACAGTAGTTACTGCACAACAAAGGATTTTGTAAAATGAAAAATGGCTTCACCCTGGGTGTAAGAGCCAAGACAGTCAGTGGTGAAAGCTTGAGATAAATACGGCCAGGCTAGAGATGCAATTTGATCTCTCATTTTATGTCCTAGGAGCTTAACTTGTCATCTTGTGCTTTGGTGTTTGCTATCTTTTCAATGTTTTTATCTTGACAGCAAGTAAACATAAAGCTTGAAGAGTTACAAAATGCCAAGGAAGACTTAGTGCAGGTATATATGAGTATGGATTTCACGTGTGTTTGCAGAATGAATAGATACCATAATCAGTAACATCATCATCATCATGATCAGTAATATCATCTGCAACATCAGCAACAACTGTATCTTCATCATTAGCAATATCATCATCATGATCAGTAATATCATCCACAACATCAGCA
>JAAAQI020127282.1:0-10015 GCA_011800005.2 Stichodactyla mertensii | reverse complement strand
CAACATGAACTGCATCAATGATAAACTCGTAACCAGGTAGATCTAACAATAGTGTAACTCCATCCCTTAGAAACTTAATGACCCTTTCACTGGAGTAATGATGGCTCACAGTCATTGGTTAATGTGCTTGCTGCCTTTTGTACATGAGGTCTGAGGTTGATTCCCAGTGACTTCAACTCCTAAAGTTACAACTTCCATGTAACTTTAACTAGCTTTAAATCCTCCTAAAACGGAGCACTGATGGAGAGAGGAGGTAAAGGGCGCACCTTCGAGTGCTTTATACATGAGCCCCTGGCTCGGGAGAGTTGGGAAAACACTTCCTGCGTTATCAAAGTAATATAAATACCTTTACCTTTTATTGGGGGAAATTGTCTCCTGAAACTACTCATTCAAGGTGTGAGTCAGTAATCTTTTGGACCCACAGGATTTCAGATCTCTTCAATCACAATGAACTGGATGATATTAAAGATCGTAAAGATAAGTTTAAAAGGTAAAGTTTTAAAGAAGAATACATTATGTTTTAAAACAATTAGTATTCATACTAGTTTAATAAATTGTCATTGTTTTTTCAGCAAGTTGTTCTGTAAGAAGATAGAAGATTTATTTGATGCTGAGAAGCTTTCTCTGTGTTCCCCTGCTAATGGTAGCACATTGCACAGGTAAAGAAACACTCCATTCCTACATACACATACAGTTATGAATTTTAGAGCTACCTGTCTTCAGTGTCTTTAATAATATTGGGGTGGAAATTGTAAAAATAGTCTTTTACTAACTTCAGGGAGGACCACAGAGGACCAGACTTGGGACCCTCAAACTAGTTCAAATCCCTAACCAAGCAGCATTCCAAACCTTAACACACTTTTTGTTACAGTTTTGGAACGTCACTTGGTGTCACCAGTTTTCTCATGTAATTTAAAACTATATGCTGACTTACATACTATATACTTTGTGTTAACTTTCCTGCTTTTCTGTGTAGTTTGTATCCAAATTCCGTCATTTCTTTCTTAAATTCCATGGAGAAGAATAAAATGTTTTCTTGTTTATTAAGCATTATTTTCTTTATTAAGATGTTCAGCATGCAAGAAACTTTTAACAGTGGACTCTGAAAAGAAGTTCCGCTGTGTCCCCAACAGGTAAGAAATGTGTTAAATTATGTATCTCAACTGGTAATAGTATGCATTACTGTTAGTAAGTGTGGTGTAGTCGGTTAGTGTACTGCATGCTTAGTGAGAGGTCCATGGTTCAATCCTCAGTCACCTCACACACTTGTATCAGCTTCTCTCTAATCTGTGTACCTTTTTAATGCCCTTAAAATATAGCACTGATGGAGAGAGAGGGTGGTTTAAGGTGTGCACCATTGGCTTCCATTGATTCCAGCGTCATAGCTGAAATAAAGTTACTTCACTTCATCTTTACCTTCACCTTACTTGCTCCTGATTTTATTTAATTACAGAATGATGATAGGTTATAGAGGGAGAGTTTCATATAATCATGTACGGTAAGGAAATGGTCACATTAAAAAGGACCTTTTAATGGTGTTATATTTGTTGGTATGCCACTCTTCCTTCCCATTATGCATTTGTATTTTCTATGGTATGGGATAAAATAGTTATACAATGCTTTCTTGTGGCACACCATGCAATATCCCACTTGTCGCTTGTATTTTCTTTGTAAACACACAAGCCTCTAGTATATGTAGAAAGTACAAGTGACATGTGGGATATTCCATGGTATGTCACTTGAAACCCTTGTATAACTAGTGTATATTACACACTACACTTATTTTTCATCTTTTCAGTGACACTACTTGGAATGTCAATGACTATGTAAAAGGCTTGCGAGAAAAACTGAAGTCTTGGAAAGAAGTTTATTGGAGGTACACCCTAACCAGGGTGATAACCCATCTTACCCATCCTTTCTTCCATCCTGTCTCATCTTTCTTTTACCTACCCATCTTTCCTTCCATCCTATATTTCCTTCCATCTCATCTTTTTCCCACTACTTATCTTTCCTAATTAACCATCTTACCTTCCATCTCTCCCATCTTTAATCATCTTTCCTATGATAATATTTCTTTCCTATTTTAAGTTGCTTCACTTCTTCTATTTCCTATATTTAACTCTGTTCTTTTTTGTCAATTGTAGATTATGGGGTTCTATCAACTTTCTCTATTGCTACAGATGTGGGGATTATTTTCCATGTTCAGAGCTGGGTCATTGTCGCTACCATCCTGCATCTGTTGTCTATAATCAGGCTGATGGTTCTGTAGCTGGTGTCTATCCATGTTGTCAACAGAAGGTTCTTCGTTTTGATACAACAGGCCAACAGGCAGTAAGTATACAATGGGCTGTAAGCATACAACAGGCTTTTAACTACATTGGCTCATTACAAATCAAGCAACAGGCTGGCCTACCAGCAAACTATTAACACTATAGGAGTATGTCATTCATCAAGATCTTTTGTGGTAGAAGGTCTGCATGTAATAGAAAGTGTGACAAACCATGGCCAGTAGCTGATATTTTTGATTTCCCACAGGTTTTTATAAACATAGCTTTTAATTCAGCTTCCCCTCAAAATGAAATGTACTGCACAATAAAATTTTCATTCTTGAGGAAATTATCACGTTTGTTTCAGGTAAGTTAAGTAATCATTCGCAATGATCTTGAGAGCTGCTTCAAGCCCTCAAAGAAAGATTATCCTGTTGTTCTTGCACCTAGGGTACTAGTTAAGGCTTGGAAACACAATGCAACATTCCCTGTGACGTTGCTTGCAACAGGGAAACCATGTGCCCAACCATAAAAGTAGAACTCATTTCTACTTCTGTGACATCACCGGCGACATCATGCACAACAGTTGCACAGGTGGACACATGGTATGATTTCCCCGTTGAAGCAACACCGCATTGTGTGTCTGAGCCTTTACAAGCTATAGGGTAAACATTGATAGTACATACTAAACATTGAATTATTGTGCCATGTTTTGTAGGGTTGCAGTTTTCGTGACCATCGAGTAGCTAGAAACTCTCCATTCTCGTCATCTGCTGCAAAAGTTCACATGACTGAAAAAGAAACAAACAACGATGAAAATAAGGATGTGGTTTCTGCTGTTGATAAAGGTACCGTTCAGGAGTAATTGATTTAAAAAATTTTAATTTTTAATTAAAATTGACTAAATTGACTAAGTATTAGAACAAAAACACACAGTCAGGTCCTTAGCGACCTAGGGTTCTACCCAGAAAAGAAAACATGTGACTGCTTAAAAGTAGAAAAAGGTTCTGCTCTGGCATTTTGACATTTTGCTGTGCTTTTGTAAGACATTTTATGATAAAACTAAATAAAAGAATGACGTTTTGGTGTAATGGTTACACCATTATTAAGTTCAAAAGAAAGCTAAAAGATTGTAAAACATAACTTTTAATGTAACAAATAGTCAAAGCATTGAAATATTATTTGTAACTTCCCGAAATCAGAAGAGACTTCAGATGTTGATAAAAAAGAAACTGAAGATGCTAGTTCAAGTAGAAAACCATCCTTAGAAGCTGGCGATTGTTCTGTGTCTACTGACCAATCAAAAGGAGGCATAGCACGTGTCATCAATAATCCAATCGTTGTAGACGATCTTCACTCTCACCGCAGTGTGATTGAGATTCCATTTCAACGTCTAATGAGTGCAAGGTAATACAATACTTATTTAGTTTTGTTAGCATAGATTTGTTCATAGATTTAGTAAGCATATATTTATTTTTGTCATCGTGTTAGGTCGTGTGAATTGGATATTTTTGGTGTGGAAGAGGACGTCCTTATGAAGACATATCGATCAACAGAACAAGAGGTGAATAAAGCTGCATGTTCATTCTCCAATAGCCTCTCTTTCAGTGCCTCCTTGAAGATTAGGTTTAGCCTTGACTCTGATTTGTTTTCTTTGACGTCATTTTCGTAGAAGAGCAAGGTTCTGCCAGACACCATTGATCCTAGTGAAAAGAAAATAGGAACTGAAACACAGGTAAAGAATTCTCCTGTAAGTCATGCACAGAACCCCATAAAACAAGAAAAATCTGCAAGGTTTACGAGTTCACTGTGACCATTTAAACAAACCTCTTATGCTCCATACTGAAAGAAAATGTGTCAACTCTCCCCTCAATAGCCTCCATAATTCCTCTCATAACCTAATTGATTCTTTATAGAGTTTTGTATTTTTATTCGTTAGCATTTACCTCCCATTCGTCGAAGCCGTAGTCGTGTGCTACAGCGGGTTTCTATGCGACGGTTGTCACAACAAAATAAAGATGAGGCAGATCACGACCATGGTGAAGATGAAGACCAGGCAGAGTCTGAAGACACTGAACCAGAAATAAAAGGCTAGCTCTTTTTTCGCTTCCTAGCCCTATTGTCAAGTCATTAAGAACCTTACGCAGTCTAGAAAATTGACGACGCGTACGTTTTTGTTTAATGCGCGCGCCATTGTCTTCAAGGTTTTAGAAAATTAACAGCAACCTGAACTGACGTTCTGTCGAGAACGCGAAGCTCAATGATAACAGCGTGCGAATGAACAAAAACGTCCGCGTGACGTCCGCGTCGCCGATTTAATGCAGGTTTGCTCATCCATTTGTTGTCCAATTAGAAGCACTCAGCAAAGGCTCCAGGGGTTTGCTGTTTGATGGCATGCTTTCCTACCCTGGGTTCCGGAGGCTGTTTACTCTCGCTCATCACGTCCGAAGTACAGTCGCCGGAGCGAGAGTAAACAGCCTCTGGAACCCAGGGTAATGCTTTCCCTCCCACAGGACTAAGTGGTTTACCCAAAACACGTTGCAAAATAATCCTTGAATTCTTCCACTATTACACTATTACAAGAAGCCCTTAAATAATTGATTTATATTGCTTCTTCGTACCTCAGGTCCTTTAAAACCTCGACCAACAAGAAAAGTAACGTCAGCTTCTAGAAAAGAGTAAGTAAAAATATTCTCCGTTGAATTTATTTTCATATAATTCATTAAATATGCCATACCGTTGATTTTAGGGCTTAATATTCCTTTACTTCTGAGGTACTTCCTTATAACTGAGGTCATTAAACTAACATTAATAAACAGAAAACTAGCATACAATAATCCTCAGCAGTCTGATAGTATGTATTTGTTACACAGTTTTAGTACATTCAAGAGTTATAAATGGGATCTTTTGAGATCTTCGCGGTGGAACCAAGATGCACAACGTGAGGAAGGTAAAGGCACAAGAAAAAAAACAACAGAATGTCCCAACAAACTTCTTAATCTTACAGCAACACCGAGATACCTTCCATTACAACTTCCATACAAGCTAGCTGCCACCACCCCTTCCATCACCTACCACCATCCCTTCCATCAGCTACCACCACCGTATCTTTCAATGAAGATAATGATGTCTATGGTCAATCTTTTAATTGTGTTCCAGACCACAAGAGAATGACTGAACTTGTAGTCTACCTCACCAAACAAAGGCAATCAAATATAACCCCAGACAATAATGACAAAGACAAACAAAAGCCTAAAGAGGTTGGTTGGTTCCCTAGAATCTATTGTTATTTGGTGCGGTCTTATTTAGAGAAGCCAAAATGTCGTCAAACGTTGTCTTACTTATCCTACTCATATGATGTTCGGTATCCATAGTTTTGTGTGTGTGTGTTGCAAAACTGTCCTTGTTTTTACGAGGATAGCACTAAATAGCCAGTGGCTAACAAACCTGTGACCCTTAGCCTGCGTGCATCCCAACACAAAACCCCCGTGTTCGGATGCACGGAGGCTAGTGACCCTTGATCGAATTGGAATTTAGATTTTTGTGGAGGGAGGAAAACCGGAGAACCCAGAGAAAAACCCTCGAAGCACAGGAGAGAACCAACTAGAAACTCTACTCACATACGAAACCGAGCCCGGCCGGACTCGAACCCGCGTCGCATTAGTGAGAGGCGAGCGTTCTTACCGCTACACCACCCGTGCTTCCCATGTTGCACTAAAAGAGTCCTAATTGCAATTTCGATGTTTGTATTTATAACAGTACAGTGGAGGACTTTACTCAAAAATCGAGCACCAGTTCCGATTCTCCCAGCAACTACCCAATAACAAGACCCAGTCAGGGAGCAGTACAATATCTCTAACAGGGTTAGTAAGAGATATATTTACTCATTACAGTACGGCCGGTATTTCTAACAATGTAGTAGTACTAATAGAGCAGATTTCGTACGACTTTAAAAGGTCGCGCGCATGCACGGTCAGTGCTGTAAGCGTGCCTTGCCGTGACCGTGATGTTTTCTAGGATTTTGACGTACCTTGCCGCGCCTTGACCGTGTCACGACCGTCTTCGAGCCGCGAACTTTTCACAGTCATAGGAAATCTGCTCTTTCCTGTACCCCTTTCTAATATAAACATGAAGTGGGTAGCATGATTTTTATCATTCATCATCATCATTGTTTCCCACATGGCGCGCTATTGGCCTTAGGTTGTGCCAACACTGGAAAACCATGTTCCATTAGGCACCACTAGCGTCGTAATCGTAGTCGTAAGCAACGTACGCAGACTCAGGATCGTATTTATCACTGAGGTGTGAAAAAAGACAAACACTGTTAATAAGCAGTACGCTACTGAGTCTGCGTACGTTGCTTGTGAATACGATTACGATGCTAGTGTGAACCAGGCTTTAAAGGTTCTTTTTGTGTCTCCGCTTCGGGCTTGAGTTTTTAATTATCCTGCTAGTGAAAACAAAGCCAGGCTTATTTGGTTATTGCATTTCTAAAAGTGAGTTTTTCTCTCGTAGGCAACGAAATCGGAAGATTATACTCAAACCATGACGATTTTTTATCAACTGAAAATCTACTTTCACTTTGAGCAAAATGTACTTTGCCAGGAGAAGAAGAAAAGTCCTATTACTTCACCTGCGGGTGATAGCGTCAATCACAGAAGATTATTTCCCAAAGTAGTGTGCATTTATCCAATTTCCCTTTTATTTATTCAGCCATCTCATAATGACAAGGTAATGAATACTTCTCAGTACTATTTATTAACGAATTGAGTCGCTGGCATTTTACGAACACTTGTTTTTATAAATCAATTGTAGTAAAATTAAACTAAAATTATATTTTACCCGCGTTGTTTTTATTTCGTACTTTTAGATAATGAATACATGATTATGTACTGCTAATGTAAAACGACTTCCAAACGAAAGACGGAGAAAGTAATGTAGGAGCGAAACGAGAACAGACGGGCGAGAAGACACTGAGAAAAGATACAAACGCAAAGTCCGTGTAATCTATAAATTAATTTTGAAATACCAAAAAAAAGCAAAAATTTCACTGTATGACCACCGTAACATCAGGTGGTATTTCCAACGAGCAGGTCTTACATAGATCCACGTTGCATTGCGTACAAAGATATATCTTTTTCACAAAACTGGTCCTGACCAATCATTTTCCGTTCTCTGTTTTGCCATATTTCATCGTTAGTAATCCCACACACTAACAAACAACAATCAATACCACCATTTCTGATGCTCTTTCGTCATTCTTTAATTATTTTCTTCCCATTAAGGGTACAATTATCCGTTTACAACAGATTTACCCAGAATTGTATGTAAAACAAGAATCTCTTCCTTGATAATTTTAACATTACAATAGAACTCTAGCCATAGGCATACAACCGCAAGGAAAGCTAGTTGAAAATAAGTCCATTTTGAATTCCAGCGCTTATCAATTTAACCAGTATTTATATATCTAAGAAAATACGTGGTTTTCTAAATCTTTGAAGTTCCTCCTCTAGCCCTTGAACGCGCACGGAACCTTTCTTCTTGCTCTCGGAATTGGTTTCCTATTTTCATTAAACGCTGACGATGTCCTCTCATTTCCTTTTCTAATTCTTTTCTCATTTTTCCATTTATTTTCCTTTGTCGTAGTCGCTCACGTTCCATTTTTTGGATTCTCTCTTCTTCTTTTCTTCCGTGATGGTCGGTTCTTTCCTTCTCTATTTCTTCTTCGCGTTCTCTGTGTTTGCCAAGACCTCTGGAGTGATCTCTAGACAAGGGATCATGCTCAGAAAGTAAAGGAATAGCTGTGTCTGGCGAGAAGCCTTGAGCGTTCATTCCTCTTGTTTCATGTTTCCTGTTTCTCTCCCGTTCCCTTTCTCTTCTCAGTTCATTTCTCCATTTCCTTTCTTCCTCTCTTTCTCGCTCTCTTTCCCGTTCTAATCTTTTCTGTCTTTCTTTCTCTCTTTCGCGTTCTCGACCTCTTATAACATCTTCAGCTAACTCCCTTAGGTCTTTTTCTTCCACATCGACGACTTTCTCGGGATATTCGAAGGAGTTGACTAATAAATGTCGAGGAATGTTTTCATCTTGGGAATCTCGCACTCTACTGGAAAATGATCGAGCGCTGGACAATGCTAACACCGCCAAGAGGAGACAAACGGCGCCCAGAAAACCTAGAAAATCCGAGATAACAGTGTCAAATCTGCTGACTATAGTCTACCACATATTAGGATTTCATGACAAGTGGTGGGACGGGTGATGGCGTTAAGAATTGCTTTCGCTTCGAACATCGCCTCTGAATTGTATTAAGCAGATCGAGGATACAGAACACGGGGAGCAAAATCTGCTCAACATTGTGAGCGAGAAAATGTTTTCAGTGGATATAGTAAATAAACATTTTATTAGAAGGACTCAATGAAATTTTCCAAGGAGAGGAGAGGTGAGGTAACACGTACTTGTTGAAAACATTTTCTCGCAATCCATGCTATATATACTATCAGTTGACGACTCAGTCCTGGGTTGAGAGACTTCTCTTGCATTATATACCCTCGCCACCACAGAAACGAAGTTATTCCTTAAGTATTGCCTCCGCTAAATTCAGTAAATTCTGATTTACTCGGCTTCAAGCTACTAGCTTCAAAATTTAGGATAA
Organism: Stichodactyla mertensii; assembly: GCA_011800005.2. Lineage (NCBI taxonomy): Eukaryota > Metazoa > Cnidaria > Anthozoa > Actiniaria > Stichodactylidae > Stichodactyla > Stichodactyla mertensii. The sequence continues at coordinate 1,099 of JAAAQI020127282.1, read as the reverse complement.
TTTGAGGCTACTTACTTGCCATGTTCTTGGCCAGAATCCTTGTCTGTGTTCTCAGTGTGTCGTTTGTTGCGTTTGCTGGTTTTTATACTCTCTTTTTATTTGCTTTACAATCTAAAAATAAGAATGGTTATTGGCGTGCAAACCCCACCCTCTCTCGATCATACATCTGTTATTTTTCTCATTCAATGAATATTTTAGCGCATTTTCCTTGAAGCGAGTTTGTTTAGATTTTAGTAATTGGAAATTATTTACGGATTTTGCACACAAGTAGTGTTTAGAATGTAATGATTTTGACGCCTCTGTAATTTAGATGCTTTTACTGTGGGAAACCAAAGTGTGTCAAGAATTTCCAATGAAATTAGAGTGAGATTCTTCGACAAGAAATTGTCATTTTATGTCTTCAAGGACTTGTGATACTTCGAATTGTGATGTAAGTGGTTACTGTCGAGATACATCGAGATGAAATTTGAAATGGCGAGCTGTACACAATTAAATCTAAATCTCTGCCGATCCTAAATTTGCAAAAAACATCTGCCATTATGAATTACATCACTGTTAAAAGAATTCAAAGTGACGAAAAAATCTTTAAAGCAAGTTTAAAGCATGTCCAATTTTACAACACTTTTGCCTGTTCTTACATAGCACAATTATTGTACAGCGCATTTCACTAAAAGTAATAAATCATAACGCGGAAATTGCGTCTAAATCACTGGAAATAGCACACTTATAATAAAAACAATTCCAATACAATTCCAAAATATCTTGTGTAGCTAAAGCAATCCGCCTCATTTCAAGTTCAAATTTGACATTTGAACTCTTCAAGGAATATAGGAATGTTTTATTTCAAAAGTATGGGTACCCTTATGAAACAATATATACTAGTTGTACAATGCTTTAAAGTGGCATGCCATGGAATATCCCACGCGTCACTTGTATTTTCTATGTGTACACACAAGCCTTTCGGGGAGTGTGTATCGACAAAGAAAATACAAGTGACAAGTGGGATATTCCATGGTGTGTCGCGAGAAAGCATTGTATAACTATTTTATCCCACACCATAGAAAATACAAATGCATGATGGGAAGGAAGAGTGGAATAC
>JAAAQI020127271.1:0-14296 GCA_011800005.2 Stichodactyla mertensii | reverse complement strand
GAACAAAAGAAAACAATAGGTTTAGAGTCTACTACTAACTATTAGTTTGCCTATTCTTTCATGGTCGAAGGAAAATAGTCACTCTAATGCAATGGACAATAACAAATTTGGTTCAAAGCAGCAATGAGAAAAATGCTGATGAACTAAAACTCGTGCGTTGATCAACACCGCAGAAAACGATCCGTTCTTCTCGTTCAAATAAGCGATTATTCAACAGAAAACGATCAACTGAAGCGATTTTTTATCATCATGAAATTTTATTCATTATCTTAACAACAAAGTTCATTAACTTACAGATTTTCCTAGATTCGTTTAGTCTCTTATAGTCAAGATACAAACTTAACACACAATTCAATTTATCCGCTTTATCGAGATTTATATAACTTATGCTATTCAGTATAGATCACGTGATTTAGTTTGGCGGGAAAATGTCACGTGACATGTTCTATTTCTTGTAGGCCGACATCTTCAATAAAAGACCAGTACGTCGGTAAATATCGAGCTATATATTTTATCCTATGGTTTTAGTGTCCTTTCTTTCGTTTCTTTTCATTACATTTCTTTCTTTCTTCTTTGATATATTTGTTTAATAGTTTAGTTGGGTTAGTATTACCGAAAACAAACAGGGGCGGATCCAGGATTTTTTTTTTTGGAGGGGGGTTTGAACGGATTAAAATGGAATAATTTGACATGAAAAGTTACGGACTGTCTTCGATAATTTTAATTTGTTTGCCATTATAAACCATTTATTGACCAAGCTAGTCGGTCCGAATAGGGAGATTTTGTCTTGCATATTCTTTTTCGTGTGTATGCATCTCGCCCTATGGGTTGGGTTGATACAAACACGAAAAAACTACTCGACCAAGTATCTCCTCCGACCGGACCGATTAAGCTTGGTTAAATAACCCCTGTCACGTCCCTCGGGTGAGAACCCCCTGTACCCCTCCCCTGGATCCGCCCTTGATAAACAACCTTGTTATTTTATAACATTCACCAGCCGATCATTAGACACGGACGTCTTTACGTTGAGGTAGCGTTACCTAGAGAAGGGCCTAGAGTGGGATGTTACCATGTTTTTTCCAGGGATTGCTTCGCTGTTTGGTGGCCAGCACTTCGAGGTCAGCACAAATCCTTTTTCTTGTCATGCGCGGTTCGATAATGTCATCTACAAACCCTATGGGAAGCGAATCAGCGATTTGTTAATCGAGAAAAATTGACTGATAAAATAAAGTTTATTTCAAAATTCTGCTTCTTTGTTCATTATTCGTTCGTTCCTTCCTTCAATTCTTTCATTTCAATCCCTAATTCATTCATTCATTCATTTCTTTTTTCTTCCTAATTTATTTATTCATCCTTTCCTTTTCACTTTCCACTAAAACCAAAATAACGTACCTCGAGTTGCAGCAGGAAATGGGTTTGCAAAACGATCAATATACTCGTCCTCGTATTTCTCTGCAGAAAAAGAGAACAGCAATTAAATATTACATAAATAAAAACAAATAAAGCCTACATTTTTACGAGGGTAGCACTTAATAAACTTTTCAGCTAATGAGCTTGTAGCCCTCGTTGCAAGATCGAATTGGAATTTACAATTTGGTTTTTGTAGATGGTGGAAAACCGGAGAACCAGAAGAAAACCCTCAAGGCTTAGGAGAGAACCAACAAACAACTCTACTCACATTTGACAGTGGTTCCAGGTATCGAACCCGAGACCCCAGCAGTGAGAGGCAGCGCATTGAATATTTCTTTAAAACACTCTAAAATATGTAGCAACAATACTAGGCAGGAATGGAATGAAATACTCACTTATATTATCCTTTCCACGGAAAATGATGGAAACAGCTCCCTGAAAAACATTGAAAAACATCATATACCTTCACTCTCATCGTCGTCATCTTCATCCTCTTGATAATCATCATCTTTCATCACCATCATCATCATGCATCATCACCCATCATGACCATCACCATCATCACCACCACCATCATCACCATCATATTGCACATAATCATTCACCACTTTCCATACATCGGTTCACTGACCAAACACAAAGCTCTCCAGTGAGGCGTCAAGGTCCAGTGGCCTTAGTTTCAAAGGATTATGCAAATTTTACCTTGGAGCCTTGACTGAATGCTTTGTGTTTGGCCAGTGAACCGATGTATGGAAAGTGGTGAATCATCAACAAAGAAAGGTGAGAAATTATGAGCAACCAAGTGTCATACACAACAATACAAGCCAGTCATACCCATAACTTACCTGAGCACCCATGACTGCTACTTCAGCTGTTGGCCAAGCATAGTTGAAGTCTCCTTTAAGATGCTTAGAGCTCATGACATCATAAGCACCACCATAAGCCTGAATGAAAAAAAGCCCAAACCCAACATTAGTAGCTCTAATGGGGTTACTGTGTCTAAAAGCTACCACAGGAGACCCAACAAAAACTGTTGATTGCAATACACACTGCACTCTTACCTTTCTTGTTATGATGGTGATTTTAGGAACAGTTGCTTCAGCATAGGCATACAACAGCTTGGCACCATGACGAATGATACCACCATGCTCTTGATGAGTTCCTAGAATTATGGTTTGAATATTTACATTACAATTTTGACCACAATGATGGCAAAGATTATTGGCTACCTAGTCAGATACTGCACTATAATGGTTATGCTAACTCGGGAAGTGATATCTCTGTATGTCAAGTTTTTTGCAGTCATATGATGTGCTCCAGTGCATTGAAATCAATTTTATCATTTTTTATCAACATGTAAGTCCCCATAAATCATCAACACAAAGATAGTTATGAGGTTAAATAATAAATTAAGCAAAGTTAAACCAGAACGTAGTAGCCTGTTGTTGTTATATGTCACGCAAGTATGCATTTCAATTGGCAGCACGCACGATGTCAGCAAATAATTGGTACTTAGTACAAGTCTAAGTTGCAACATTGATGCTATCCAGTTTCGCAAACGCTAATCAACACATTTGCTTTGTTATTCATAATGATAAACAATGGTGAATTTTTACATAAACAAACTAGCAGACTAGCACAAATCTTGCATTCTAATTGGATATGCCAGTACAGGTCTATCAGTGATAGCCCACTAGTAGCAAGATTTTGGCCAAATTTTTGAGGTTTTGATTATTTTCTAGCACTGTAGTTTGTTTTATGCTAAACCAATTAGACTTCTCGCCCTCTAGGTTACAAGTCAAGTAGCCCACACCTCAAAGGCTATTTACTCATAGCCCATTCAGGCTGTGGGTCTAACTGTAAATAGAGACAACAGTGAGTACTTTTGCTTCATGGCTGATAAAGTGCTAACTCTACAAACAAAGCTATAATACAGCTCAAGAAATATTTGGGGGGAGGGGGAGGTGCTAAAGCCCCTGAAGCCCATCTACAGCATTGTCATCAAGTATCACAGATCCATTCTAACCTGGAAGGAATCCTGGCACATCCACAAAGGTGATGATTGGAATATTGAAGGCATCACAGAACCTCACAAAACGAGCTCCTTTGACAGAAGCATTGATGTCCAGACACCCTAAACAAAGACTACAGTAAGCTTAAGGCAGAATTTTCAGTACCAAACTTCCAGTTCACTGAAAATTCTGCAGTAAGATGATGATGCAACAGGTAGACAAATCTTTGACTTTACAAATTTGTTTTTGGTAATTTTCAATTTACAATTTGCAAGAGCACTAAATTTTGAGAGCTGACTGAAGAGTAAATCGTCTGGATGTGAAAACGAAATGAATGCATTTTGAACCAAGTTGTGTATTTATGTGCCAGTTGTTTGGTGCACATGTAGTTAGACTAAAAAATATAAAATGTAAATAAATGGTGGCATATCAGTGGCATTTACACATGTGGCACTTCATCAAATTGGGAGCTGATTTTTGTGGAAGGATAAAAAGAAAAAGAACCATGAACTATTGAAGGACAAGATCAAACTAGAAAGATGAAGAGTGAGAGCTGCTTTTTACCAGCAGACTCTGTTGGCTGATTGCCAACAATACCAACTGTTCTTCCGTTCATTCTTCCAAAGCCGATAACAATATTCTTAGCATAGTCAGCTTGCAGTTCAAAGAAATCTCCATCATCCAAAACCTGGAATAAAATACCAAAATGTGTATTGATATTCCTGGAGTAATGGCATCATGTCCAGCAATAACCATCCATACCTACCTATACCACTGGCAGAGATAGATGGATTGATTTTTCCAAGCCTGTAGACAGGGGGTGCAAGAGGTGTGTTTAAACCCCCCCCCCCACAGGCCCCAAAGGTTGGCATTTTGGGGTGCTCAAGGTCCAACATTTTGGGGTGCTCAAGGTCCAACATTTTGATAATCTGGTCCACACTCGCCTCAGTTGCACCCCCCACAAAAAATCCTGTCTACAGGCTTATTTTGGAACCCCATACTACCCACAAAAAGTTTTACAAAAAAGGTACAAGCTACATCTTACTGGGTAAATAACATCCAAGATGTCATATGGCTTGGTAGAATCAAATGGAACCAATGAATCTAAGTTAGGAATTAGACGGTCACTACAGACAAAGAAAACAATGTTAATGTTCACTATATGTCAATTAATCTACTTGTTTTGTGTAGGCTGGGAGCAGAGGTAAGGAAACTGGAATGTTACTCCTGGCAGTAGAAAGGGGAAGAAGAGCAAATGCCTTGAAAGGGATGGGTCACCTAGGATTTGCAAACCTGTCCTCCATATTACTGCAGAATAGTGAAAGCTGTACAGAGATCATTACCAAGGATCATCATTTTCTCTCTTTGGTGATTGGTCTTTATTGCTTAGCGGAAGAAAATCCACAAATTCTCTGATCCTAAAACATACAAACAAGCAAACCCAATTGGTTTTCATGATGGAGGTTATTAAAAATATATATATTAAAACACATAGCTGTGGATATGTATAAGAGTTTAACTTCATTACTTACGCAGCAAGAGCTTCAACGTCATTCTCAAAGGCACCAGAAGCCACACCTATCAAAAAAAAAAAAAACAAATCAAAATGGTTTGTATCTATTGGTAACATCTACCTCCCTACAAAACTGTAGCTATTCTCCTGGCTCTATCTCCTAAATACAGTGAAATCCCTATCAAGTAGCTGTCATTTCCAGCTTAATGGAAGTTTGACTGTATTGGGATTAACTGATTAGTATTGTACCTGAGATTGAAGTGTGTGTCTTGGGTCCACCAAGCTCCTCCTGAGTCACCTCTTCTTTAGTTACAGCCTTGATGAAGATAATAATAGATTTAATAAAGTATATGAGATAATTCCTGATAACCCTACACCTGGTATACGATATTGAATAACTACAGAAAATAACCCCTCTTAGAACCTTTCTATAACATGAAAATTCTGTCAAAGCTTCATGGTGGAGAACTAGATGTTTTTACCTTGACAACATCAGGTCCAGTGATAAAGAGATAAGATGTTTCCTAAAATGTTTAAAAATTACGTCATGTGAAAATGCTCTATATATATACACATATTTTATAAACATCACTCCCGTGAGAGGCTTTTCCATGAGGTTCATTCCACAACACTACCACTACATTCAATATTCACAGCACAAAACATTCAACTCACATGTCAAATTTTTTATGGAGGGGGGAAAACTGGAGACCTGGAGAAAACCCTTTGGCAGGGGGGACAACACATCTAACAAACTCTACTCACATGACACCCACCATCAACTCAACCTGTTGGACTCACAGCAGTGAGAGGCAACACAATAACAGCATATACCACCCATGCCACTGATGAGAGTTATACTGTCTGTCAAGTCTTGATAAGTGACATTTAGAGAAAACTGAAAGATGCACTGTTTTTCATAAAATTTCCTAATTCCTTGATCTCTTACCTTGACCATAAAGGTAAAGTCAGTGATTGCAGGGGAGTAAACAGCACCACCAGCACATGGACCCATAATGAGAGAGATCTGTGGTATTACACCTGACGACTCAACATTCCTCTAAACAAAAAAATAAATAGAAGCATTGAAAATTAAATATTTGAATCAAAACTAGAGCATCATGTTTCCCAACCTTTTGACATCATTACTACTCTAAATAAAATCTGGTTCAATTAGAAATTTACCTGGAAAATATCTGCATAGCCAGCCAGAGACTCTACACCTTCCTGGATACGAGCACCACCAGAGTCATTGAGTCCAATACAAGGAGCCCCTACCAACATAGCTTTATCCATGATCTGTTTGTTACATAATGTAAATGGTAATTTAATAAATTGCTGACAATATCATAACTTGAACATAAAATTGCAATGACCTAACATTCAAAATCCATTATGCCACCTTAGTAAACACTTTTGAATAGACCAATCCACTTGGGCATAATGTTTTCCAATTTCGGACCATGTGTCAATCCCTTGAAAACATGATTCTTTGTTTGAGGCTCATCCATATTAATGTTCCTGTCAAGTGCTACAGAGAAACAAAGAAACAATACCCAAGGGAATGACATGTGGTCTGAAATGGGAACAAATAAGCCCAAGTGGATTTGGTCCATTGTTAAGCAACTGGATAACATTTGTTTGTGTATTTGTAACAATTAATGGAAGTGAATATGTATTAGTTAAGGATAAAAACTTGAAAAGCTTCACCTTGCAAATCTTGCGAGCATGTGCACTGGACAAACTTCCTCCAAAGACAGTAAAATCCTAAAGTAATAATTATATTAGCCAGTAAATTAAAATTTCATATTAAAGGTCTGATTTACTTTTTTGTGGGCACATTTAAAATGCTGTGCAAGACTTACTTGACTAAATACAAAGCACAACCTGCCATTGATTGTTCCATGGCCAGTAACTACACTGTCACCTGTGAACTGAAACCATCAAAACTGAAACAAACACCCATCTTTAACTATGTTATCATAAAAACAAAAATGATTCAATGTCATGTCTTGGAAAATATCCCCGCACTCAAAGTAGAGAGGTCTATTAATAGTTCCAAGGAATGAGAAGTGTCTGAGGAATTAAATATTTTATTAGAGGATATTACATGAACAAGTGGATATATGAATCTTATCTTTGAGTGTTGATGAATGTTGAGATATTCAACATGAGAAAATAAAATTGTCTTGAAGCAGCCATGTAATGTTCTGTTTATTTATTTTATGAATATTGATGAAATATCCTGGGTAAAGGATGAATTTTAAGGTCATTTGTGATTGGTTGTTGGGTAGTCATGGCAACAGGGATATCCTCACATGTGAAGAATAAAAATGATATCTTCATTGTGTACAAAATCTTAGAAACAGGAGAAATCCTAAAGTTTCATCAATATCTATATATTGTTATATAGCCATGGATTTTCCTGATGTAATGAACGCTGTCATTGGCTGAAAGATGATCACATGGTATTAACTAAATCTAAATGTATCCTGAAATAACTTATTTCCCGGTCGGGATACAAGTAGCACATGAAAAGGAAAGATAAAATAAACCAGCACACGCCCCAGTGCACGAGATCAGAGCATGATTAATCCTGTGGCATGATATCTTGCACAAATCAGAAACAAGAAAGCCAATGAAAATCTCTTCAGATTCCAGAGTCCAGAACTTTTGTTTACTTTTCGCTTACCCACTGAATAAATTCTTTTTATTTTCTAAATTGGCTGTGAATCATTTCTCTGTCGCTATATAACAAAAGACTTAATGTCTGATCCCTCAGGAAGCAGTTAGTTTTATTTTCCCTTGAGATCAGACATTAAGTGTATAATGAATACCATTAACTAATTGTTACAACATACAGTAGTTCTTTGGTTATTTCATGAGAATCTTTCACTTTCATCTTGATTTATTACCTTGTTATTTTGCATACCGAATTCAGTGCAGTTGTGTTCCATGTATTTATCATATTCAACAAAGGAGTCTTTGTCAAGCAGAAGATGAAGCCTCTCACGGGCTGTCAGCTTCCCCTAAAAAGTTGCCAGAAATATTGTACTTAAAAACATGTGAAAAAAATTTTGCTGAAGCACAGAAAATGCAAATACCCTGGCTAAAAGAACTGCAAATAATAATCTGCATTTAAATTAGATTAATCATACAATATTTTTAGCTCAGTAAATACAATCTACAAAACATTTTTTAAATGTAAATAATGATATAGAATAAAATAACTTAATATTAGAAAGGAATTAAGAATTGCCTTTAAGTACATGCATAATTAATGGTTCACATGGAGCAATTGAAAAATATTGATATACAGAATAAATGATTATTTGACCATTCATGCAAAGAGATCTTGTAATATTAAACATAAATTATCATTACCATCATTAAAATTTAATTATTAGTTACTATCAATTAAACAAAGACCATCCAACATTTAGAATTGCAAATAAGACATAATTAATAACAAAACAAGAAAAGAAATGAAAAGAGTTAAAAAAAACATTATGTTGTCACGGCTTTCTTTCATCTTTCCCTGGAATTATTTCATAACGAAGCAAATTAAATCATCAGTTTATCACCTTTTCATGTTGTTTGTCAATCCTCTTTTGTCCCCCACCAAGCTCGGCTTCTTTACTCTTTTTTTCTATCTCTTCCAGCACACTTCGTCCAGAAGCAGCTCTAGCTAATATCTGGCCATTCCTCCACAAGGCAGAAGACCGAGCACAGGCAACCGATGGAGCAAAATGCAATGCTTTCCTGACAAGGACTGCTGAGCGTAAAAAGGCCGCCATCTTGAATCTGCTCTGGAAATCCGGGAGACCTTCGACAAAACTCAGGCCCTCAGGGGACGGGTAGGGTATTTTCCCTTTGACTTATAAATCATATTTCTCTAAAAAAATAATAAAAAAATAATATTTAAAGAATATCAAAAACCTCTGAAAAGATTATTAATCTAAATTTCTTGATTTATTAAAAAATTTATTGTATTTTTTGAAGTTTTGGGTGGCTACCCACCCCGGGTAAGTGGAATTTTGTACCGCACGTGTTTAGAATCTACGCATGCGTAAATTAATATGATTTAAAAACAAGTCGCAACGAACGTGTGTGTTGTTGAAGGAACGTGTTGCTGTTGTTTCTTAAATTGATCTTTTGATCCAAAATCCCCAATGAACGCGACTTTCCTGTACGTGGAAGCATGCAAGTGCATGTTGTCAATAAGCGACGAGCTTTCAAGCAAATGGAGCGAGCTTTTCCAGCTCTTACCGAAGCTACGCCAGTCTCTCTCTTGTCGTGTTTGTCGAGGGCTTTTGGTCGAGCCGTTCGGTTCAGAAAGCTGTGAGCATTATGTGTGCCGTGGATGTCTGCGAAAGAAGCGATCTCTTAATCCAGGCTGTCGTTGGTGTCTGAATATGGATCTGCTAGTGGCTGATAAGCAAACGCAAATACTTCTCGCTTGTTATCAGAAATTGTGCGACTTCATCGCTAATTCGGGGGCTATGAGCCACCTTAAAAGTCAAAATGGAGAATACAACGCGATTGTCGCAGTTATACACGAGGCGTTAGCGAGCCCGATTGCGGTGGAAGAGTGCGTGAAAGATCAGGCAGTAACGTCAGGCATAAAGGTGATCGATGCCGAAGATTCACCAGCCACGAAAATTTCCAGCGGGAAATCAAACGACAAGATGGCGGACACGTCACGTGACGGCGTCGGACGACTTCCGGCGGAAGTCATTACACCCCTACCAAAGCGTAAAATTATTCAATTGCTCAAGGAAATCGATGGAAATGAAGAGCAAAAACCAAAGAGGAAGAAAAAGAAGCATTTTAAAGGAACGATTTACAACTACAACAAGAAAAAGAAGTTAAAAAAGATGTCAGACATGGTGAAGGAGCCTGAAAACATCGTGTGTCAGCAGTTTATGGAAACAGTTCAGACCATTGAAAATGACCAAGATAACAATGAAGAAGTCCAAGTTGTTGATGAAATTGATGAAAAACCAATGTTTGTAGAGACTGATCTGTTGGCACAAACTGTTGCGACTCAACTAAGAGGGCGTTCATGCCGATGTGGTATTACGTCAATGGGTTTGTCAAGAAAATGCATGGGAAAACGCTGTCCTTGCTACAGCAGGGACCAGCCTTGTGAACACTGTTCTTGCTGCAACTGTGCTAATCCATTTAACAATAACAACAACAATGGGAACTCTAAGGGTGTGTTCGAAAACATTCTGGATGAGAAAAACACCATCATCCCAGTCAGCTAATTGGCACAACAGTCGTAACCCTTTAATCCCTTTACTTCATGTTTTTCCCACTCTTTTTGAACAAGTTTTATCATAAACTGATGGAACATCAAAGAATATTAATCAGTTTTAATGTTCTGTAAGAGTTTCAGTTGAAACAGAAGAATATATTCTGACTTACGTGTGTATTATAGCCCCAATTTTAAAAACAGAATAGATCAAAGTAATGCGTATTTCCTAGAGAAACTCATTTCAGTTATACCAATATTACTTTGATTTTTATTTTGTGCAACCAACAGATTGGTTCTTAGGACTTGGCATTTTCTTTGATGGAAAAATTGAAAGAATCTTGGTTAATGCAGTATTTAAGTCTCCCTCCTTCCTCATGTACATTATTTTAAATTATTTATTTCTGCATCGTTTTCTTCACATACTCAAAGGTGTAAATAAAATCTAAACATTGACTGGATTGTTGAAAACATTTTATAGTATGGGGTGGGGAAGATAGCAGCTGATTAAGAGATTCTCAAACACATGCCCACGAGTGCCCAACATAATTGCCCAAAAGATGTTGAAGGTCTATGCACACTAAGGGTATTGCTCCGGGAGCAGGCTCCAGGGTTGTTTTGGTCCTTCGTGTCTACCAAAGATTTCATGTAAAAAATGTTGTGGCGGGAGTAGAATTTTGACCCTGGCTCACGCTCCCTGATATTAAACTGGTTAAACATAGCGAGCATGACCACACCATGCAGCAAGCTCCTGCAACATGGTCGGGAGCGTGCCCCTGGAGCAAAACTCTTAGTGTGTATGGACCTTGAGAGAGTTGGATGGATCCCTTAGGGCTTTTCCTTAGACCAAATTCATGATAGCCGCCATGATGATTTTCATATTGTAATGCAAATTAGCCATAAGGTCTTCCAGGGGGCAAACATTGGAAGAACAACTCTTTTTACAAAAATCAGCAAATTTCATAGATCAAATTCAGGTTTTTTGACAAATATTATCCAAATATGAAAGTATGTTATGGGGGCAGTTGAAATTGATCCCCGATTTTACGTTTGCCCCCTCAGAAACCATGTGACTTATTAGCATCATGAGACGACAAACATGGCAGATATCGTGAATATGGACAATTGTTCCTAATTCACTGATTAGCCTGGCCTTAGTTTAGCTGTCACAAACCAAGTTCAGACATCTGATTTCCATCATATGAATATGCTAACCTTTGAACAAATTTTCGACTTGAATTGTTTATTTGGATCTGTCTATATAAGCAAACTCTCCTTGTTTAACCCTGATTTAATGTCCTTGCTATATTTTAGGAAGAAAAATAATTCCTGTTGATAATTTGTTCAATGTTAGTAAAGCTCGTACAGCAATTTGTTAATGTCCAAACATGATGGTGATCATATCACAAATTAGCACATATTCACCATTTGACAGCTAAGGGCCAATCAGTGAATCAAGGGTGGATGACAGCTTATGCAAGTCATGCATCTATGGGTTCAGCCTACTAAGGGACCATATGTGACAGTTATTTGTTGCTGTTTTTTGTGGGGAGGGGGGGTTCTTCAATTCCCTTTTTCACTCTAAAGAAATCAATTGTAAAAGTCATTTAAATGAAATTTTACTTATTTTGCTTTTTCACTGTGTATGAATAACACAGCACAAACCCCTCTCAATACACAAGTGTAGCATGGTTATTAACCTTCTTAATCAATCATTACACCTGATGCAGCAATAACTTTATAAACACATCTCCCTATAAACAACTGTGGCTTTCCATTACTTGGTTTTACATAAATTAGGGCAGCAATCCAACTTTTTAATGAATTTTTATCAATAACAGTGAATATAAATAACGAACTTTTATCAATAACAGTATTTAATCTTAGAATATTTTACTGCTGTGTTCCATCACAAAACCCATGATTTTTTCAACCAGTGAAATCAAGTCAAAAGATTTGAATCTAAAGTAAACTGTCATGCAAAAATGAATATACATAATGCCTGCATTTTACTCACATCCACCAAGACTTTTTTATCTTGGTGTTTCACTGGTCTTGTGTGATGGAAAACAGCTGTACCTCAGCAAAGTAAATAACGTTCAAACTTTTTCTTAAAGAAATGCAGATAACTAAAGATAGGTAATGGTAAAGATGGTAAAGCACCTATTTGAGCAGATTACATGAATGAGAAATGAATGTAAAGTACAGCGTATGTCAGCAGCTACCCCTGTGATGTGTCCAGACAGATTATAATTATGATTATGATAGAATCCCACATATCAAATTTGTTCTACCAAATCACACTTTGTTTTTTCAGGGTCAAACAAGACCTTTTCAAGGAGGATTTTTCTGACTTAAAGAAAGTCCTAGGCACGTTAGGCAAAAAGAATGCAATTATGTTCAGCACAGCATTCCTTTTTAACACTAAAATTTTCGGATACCGTTCATTTGTACATCACATGATCAAGGTTATATTTTATGCATCAGACTTGTGCATCTTTTCAGATTGTATTAATGGACTGAGGGATTTCATTTTATCATTAGCATTTATGGCAAGACCATGTCAGAATAGATGCTTTGAAGCTTACAGGCAGCCATCTTTTTATGCTTTTAAATGGCTTTTTGTACATTGATGAACCCAAAATGAATTTTTTATCACATAAAGCAAGAATATGTATGTTTTAATTTGATAATAGTGAATGGATATTGCAGTCTAACACAATTTAGCTGAATGGTTGTGATTGCCTCTCAATGGTAGTCTCATGAAGGTCAAAATCTGAAGTGAAGATCAGCACCCTCTTGATGTGATGATGTAGAGTAATATAGAACCTTATCCAGGCTCTTCGTATTTCAAGACAAATTCCCATAATCATCCTCTTCATCATCATATTTTGTAGAGTTTTCATCTGACAGGCCAGAAACTATGCTCCAAGGGCTCTTCTCTTCTCCATCTGTTAACCCCTTGAGAGAGAGTATTTCCTCATCTAACAGGTCTTCATCTTCCACTTCAAAGTCATCTTCATATCTGCACAAGATCAAGTAAAATTGATGTAATTTTGAAGAATGCTCATTATGTCATCAGGGGGTCCTCCCATAGGAAGGGGGCAGGGTGTTTGTTGGAAATGTTGAAAATGACACTGAAAAGGTATGGATATTTTCTTGACCTGCAGATCTTAGCATATTAATGTGGATATTAATAGCTTAATAATGTTTATAAGCTAATCATGTACCCTTCTCCTTGTTCATTGGCTCCTTCTTCAGCTACAAGTAATTCATATTCTTCTTGTGCATAGCGTTCCCAGTCAGACTGCTGTGTGGTTTCTCCATCAGGATTTTCCTACAGCAATTAATCATTAATTTGAAACCATATGAACAATTTTGGCAAACAACAGTGTCCCAGTATAACATGGTACAAATAATCACCAGATAAATGATTATTGTTCAACCAAGAAGAAATCCTGGACTGAAGGTCTCTTTTTGACACATATTTTTAGGTGGCTTTCAATTATTAGGGACTGTTCATTATTTATCTTGGGGGGCTTGAAATTTTTTTTCCACATCAAGGAGGAGGGTCCTGAAATTTTGTGCTGAGTTCTAGGGGGGGGGATCAAAATATTTGCTAGGATAGGATTGGGGGGGGGGGGCTCAGAATACCCAGGTTTTTTCTGGGGGGGGGGCACGAAAAATATAAATACTTTGGGCAATTTTTCACCCAGCCCCCAATAAATAATGAATGATCCCTTATGACATTGGGGGGGGGGGTTGCCAAAATTGAGGTAAGGTTTATTAAGTTGCAGAAGTGTGAGGCGTTATGAAATTTTTACTCTTCAGAGCCTGATGTTTATGAAATGTTTGGTAGACAAGGGCCCAAAATTTTGCAGACTCCCCAAACATCCACCCACACCCATATACACTTGCCTTAATAAACAAAAGCCACCTTAGTTCTCATAGAAACAAGAGACAAATTATTTCATCTTGTCAATAACTTATTTTAATGATGTTTTGGAGAAAACAAAATAATAAATTTAAAGAAAACGACAACAGTTTTCAGACATGTTTTGGCATACTTATGCCATCTTCAGCTGAAGATGACATAAGTATGCC
>JAAAQI020127260.1:0-10294 GCA_011800005.2 Stichodactyla mertensii | reverse complement strand
GGGGAGAGGCTTGGGAGGAGAAAGGACGGGGGACGGGGGAGGGGCGCGGAGGCGGAGTGGGGGGGGGGAGCTGGCAGGGGGGGGGGGGGGGGGGGGGAGGGGGGGCGTGCGGATTCCCTGGATCCACCCCTCCTTTTTTTAGAGTTGTGGTCCTTCTCCCCCCCTTCACCGCCCCTGCCCGTCAGAGAATTTCAAGGAACTCCACTCCCACCCCAAAAAAGGGGGAAGGCTAGTAAGATTCACGGAGGTTAAGTTTAGCCCAATGATACTAATTACTCTAATCATGATTCATGTAGGACTACTATGTAGGAGAGTACTTAATATATGTTAATATATACTGATGCAGCTATAAAGTGCTCTTTAGCATATGATTGTATACTACTCTACCAGATAGGAGCCGCGTAGCAAACTTCATTCGTTAAAATTCTTGCCTGTTAACTGTTAACAATTAAGAGTAGGATCTCGTTTATACGCTTTTTAGACCTTACAAAATTATTCTCCACCATAACAAGAATCATCAGCTAGTGGTCAGTGAAGAATGCCTGGAGTCAGGTATGTACAGCATCGTTCTTACATTAACGATACTAATTTCATAATGTCTGATTAATAAAGTCCAGTTTAAAATTTGGCACGCCGATAACTATAGCGATCATAGGAGCTTACGCATCAGAACAAACCAAAACGTAGCTTGATCACTATTAATCTTACATAGTCTAGGGGCCGACTAACCTCTCTCTTTAGGCTTCGGCCGAGCTCCCTGATTAGTCATTATGGATGGCAGTGCTGGATCATAAATCTCCAGCTGACCCGTAAATGCCCTGCCAAATAACACTTCAGCACTCGATACCTGGAAGAATGGTTCCCAAATAAATTCATGAAAATCTTTCTGTTGGAGGACAGTCGAATCTTGTTCATAAAATTGATAGCTTTGAAAGGAATATGCGTATGCTAAATTCATTTGACTCATCCCAGTCCTCACGCGGTTTAATGATATACAAGGAAGATTTGCTCAGTCTGCAACTTGAAACAAAACACTTTGCACGGCAGGTTGAACGATTTTGTTTTTCAGTATTATATACAGAAATTTCAAAAAACGTTGTCGGAGCCAAAGGCAATAGGCAATAGGTCGTTAGTATAACTCTCCTTCTAAGATGATCTTCGCTCACTTTGTCTGTATTCAAGACGCAAACAGAAGAGATCCACAATCCATTTGGTATCATAATGACCTAGCACCTAGCGCCTAGCGCTTTTGGCTCCTCCGACAACGTTTTTTGAAATTTCTGTATGTCCTGTTCAATATAGCAGCCGGGATGATTTCCTTAATTCCCGTATTGTTAAAACATTTTTTATACCTCATAACTGTAGTATAATGGGTTCCTTGTGGTTTTATATGGGTTCCCTGTGTTAAGAGAGAGGATGTAAAAATGGCTGTCACATGGATGTTCAAGTGTGGTAATAAAGCAAAGTTACATCACAATCCTGGTCTTTACTAAGCCATCCTAACGATACAATAACTTCCCCACTAGATTTATCAATCAATCCTGACGAAGGTGAAACCAAAATAAGTTTCCAGAAACCCGCTCAAGGTAAGACATCTAAAAGTGCGAAACATATCTAGATTAGCTTCTCATAAGTGAAATTTATCAAAATACGTTAGTATGTCTGCAACAAAAGACAACCTCTGTGACTGTGGTTTTACAGCAACGTTTTGTCAGTTTCGTTTCGTTTCATTTTTGTTTTTGTTTGTTTGCTTCGAATGGAAATTTTGTGTAAGCGTAGTTCCTCCATAGTGGCATTTTCCGCACTTATCTCAGGCACTATCACTACACTGTCTCAGCTGACGTTAGTTTTAACCACTTTAATTGATTATTGTTTATTTCTTTCCTCGTGTTTGTTTGATTGATTGTTTGATTGTTTGATTGCTTGATTGCTTGCTTGCTTGCTTGTTCGTTCGTTCGTTCGTTCGTTCGCTTGCCAGAACTTCAACCGTTTTGGTGTTTTTCACAGGCTTACAGGTTACAGGTTACAATTACGAAGATCCCAATCAGTCATATAGGACGCCAAGCCTGTTAGCTCAAAGCGCACTGGGTATGCATGAACCTGTACGTTTAATATCATCACTGATTTCTCACAACATTCTGTAGTATAATGGAATTTATGCTCACAAAACTACAAGGAAAAGTGAAGGCAGTGCGATACGTGCTGAGCTCGTTCGCGAAAGGCAACAGGACAAATTGTTGGGAAAAATTATGGCTATGCCAAAATGCATAGCCGGTTTTTATTTGAAATTCGACAAAATGTTACAATAATACTTACTCATGTAGAAACTAAATAGCGTTGCCAAGCGAAGGTGAGGGCAAGAAACCGCCAGCTTTATGCAAAGAGGTGGCTAGGATTGGGGTAGAGGAGGGCAAATCTCCAACCCAGCAGGGATTGACAAGCTGTCAAAGAGGCAAGGCACGTGGTAATCTATTCTTAAAGGGGGGTCAAGGTCCAATTGTGCACACACACCCTCTTTGCAATTTGCTGGAGCTTACGTAATATTGATCATAAAAAATAACCGTTTTGTCGCATAAAATATCATTTGCAAGCAAATAATTCCTATCTACAAAGCTCTTGTTTACACTACAATAGTTGAGATACAACGCGTTGACTCAGGGAAAAGAGTAGAATTAATCTATAGAAGAAAGTATTTTATAATACTTTCTTAGTTCATAGATTTTACTTGTTTTCTCGATTTAAGTCATTCAATATATCTGCATTAACACGACGTCCGTGATTCAATAGGCCAAAGTATCTCTCACAAAACGGGAGCTGAAAGTGAGAGAATGGAAGGGAGACAAAGGAAAAACAATGAAAACAAAACTAAACGTTAATCATCTCGGTTGGTACCACAACTTGTACCATTCAATGAACTATTATTGTTATAACAATATCTTGATTCGCCTGTAGCTATCTCTCACAACGAAGTGCGAAAAAAGAAGGAAAAAAAAGAAGAAGAAGAAGAAGAAGAAGACCTAGATCTCACGCCACTTCCAGGGGCGTAGCCAGGATTTTGCCTCGTTTTCAGAGCATCGCGTGAACTTATTACATGACTTATTACGCTAGGTGTTTAGGTTTCCACAGCATGAGGATGACTTTCTTTGATACAGCCGCTGAGTGAAAATTGATGGGATTCACCGCCTTGCAGCATTTGTTCTAACAATGACATCCCTGTAAATTTAAATTCTGTGTATTTCCTCTAATAGAACTGTATTAACTGTATTCAAAGTGACGTGATCTAAAGTGCGCACTGTACATGTCGTACTGTCTTAACAGGTCTACTTGTATGTACTAAATCAATACATTAATACAGATGTAATTTTTCAGTTACTATGGGCGTATGTTTTGGAGGCTAATGCCGTTTCTGAGCACTAGCTAGAGAGTTGCATTTTGAGCCACCGGAACTTGCGAGTCGAAACTGGACGTGACAAGAAGTAACGGTAATAATGTAAAATTATTCAAATTTACGTAGGCATGTCATTGTTAGAAGAACAAAAGGAAAGGACAAAGGCTCTCAACTACATACTGTGAGCCCAACAGAAAACTAATAACGTCAAGGGAGTAGTTTTTCTCGGCGTTTTCACGCGACTTACAATGTTTCAATGTAAATAAAACTTAATGTACTTTGTTGCATAAGTGTGTATTTAATGTGGAGAAAGTTCGGCAAAAACCTATGGAGCATTTCTGAGAAATACGGACTTAACTTCGATTAAAAGTACGGGAAATGTTACGATAAAAAGTACTCTTAATTTGCTAAGCTGTAGTTCCTCATCGATATGAGGAAATGGTTTGAAATTGAGCACAATAGCTAAGATCGTGTTGAAGATTTATCTAGTGAAACACAACTGTGATATATTTAATATGTCTTAATTTAGAGCTCTTTCCGTGAATGGCATTCACGGAAAGAGTCGAAGAAAGAAAGAAAGAAAGTCGAAGCTGACAAATCAACAATAAACTTAGCAGCAGCATAATTTTAACGGCGAGATTTAATTTGTTGAGATTCACTCAACAGCAAGGCCTTGACTCAAAATACAAAATCTCGAGGTTGAGTAAAAATCTATCGAGGATTTTCCGAGACCGGCTCCAAAAACTGTTTCTCGGGATTTCCCCATAACATTAGCATATTAATGACGATTGCCATGCCACACCCACTATTTGAAACTTCAATCATTTGGTGAACACATGTGTGAAAATCGTTTGACTGGAAAGAGGGAAAGCTGGTTTTAGAGCGCTGTGAATCTCGATATTGCCAGTCGGAGCTTAAGAAAACTGTATAGAGCCACCTTAAGATCAACAGGATGGGGGCAGGGCCTCCTTGGCCCCCTGGCTACGCCCTGACTTTTAAGTTATCAATGGCTTTTGCATTACAGGTAATGAAGTCACCCAAGCCATGGGGAGCATAGGGAGAGCAATCGATGATGATACCAGTGCCTTGACGATGAGTTCTCTATTACAAAAAGGTAGTGTTACATGCAACTAAGCACCCGCATACAGATTCTATTGATCGTCGGGGCAGGCCAGCTTCTCTCGAGGTTCCGTGTCTAATAGTAGTGCAACCAAACTTGGCGGGCCACAATATAGAAAAAGACATTGATATCTATCTTCGGGATGAATTGTTTGAATATTGAAGAACTATGTTTTATCTTTTTGATAGAAGAGCCAAAAGCTACGTTGTCTGAAGAACTGGCGGCTGAAAGTGAAGAAGCCTTTAAAGAAAGACGATACGAAGAAAATGTAGCTCAAAAGTCTACTAAACAATATGGTTTTTCGTAATATTGATTTAACTAACTGTATTTAGAAACCGTGCCATGCATAAATCATGACACTGCTTCCAAATGCAACTTAGAGATTTTCGGTTTACAGGCTTTTGGATTTCTTTCACAGTACCATTCCTTAACTCGCATATGGCTAAACTCGGCGTAAAGCTATGACTTCTTACAGTGTGACGACTCGCGTCCCTTTTTGTCAAATTGCTGTTCAAACAAGAGACTGAGGTTATCATATCAACTAATGAAATTTTGCTGTTTCCAATGCTGAAACAGGAAGATGGAACCCTGTCCCTGACTTGCGCTGTAAATGAGTGATGACGTGCGTTTGGACAAGAAAAATAAAAAATAAAAAAAATTAATAAATAAAAATAAACACACACTATCGGTGTGGCCTCGGTCGCCTCACCGTTACTGATATAAAGATAGTATCCGACTGCAATCCTTTACTTCCCGAAAAGTTGATTCAGGAATTCTAGGTTTTCTTCATTATAATTACTTGTATGAATGTGGACCGCGTAGCACTGTGAAATACATAGACTAGAAATAATGGAAAGTTATAGTGCTTAGAAATGAGGTTATTCCGGGCGAAAGACCCTTGGAAATAAATTCGGAAAAATGAATTTCCGACCTTTTTCCGAATTTATTTCTAAGGGTCTTTCGCCCGGAATAACCTCATTTCTAAGCACTATAACTTTCCATTATTTCTAGCCAGTATAATTACTTGGTTAATTTCGGCCCACCTGAAGTTCAGACATCTATTGCTGAACTTTCTCCTTGGCTAGAAGTCAAAGGCTACCTTCACTGATGTTTTAACGCGGCTATAAAAGTGCACGTGATTTCATCGTGCTAATAACAAAGTGATATTCATATATTAATGAAAACTGATCACGAGTTCTTAATGTGCGAGAAGAGTACTCAAATATTTGGCCCTGGAATATTACTTTGTAGAGAAAATTTTCTAAAAACCTGTTTCCCGCAAGTGTTGGTCGCAATATATAATTGATCAAAATGTTCGGGCCTCAGCTCACTCCATGCTTATGTAATATTCCGACGAACTTCAGAAACTGGGTTTCAAATTCCAATTTCGACGTATGGTAGACAGCTCGCTTTTCTTGTGGCCATTAAAACGTAAGACAAAAGCACCAATTTTTGTGACAAGACTTCAGTTTCTTCATTCTTAGACTTTAGGGGACAATGATATCAAGACAATGTTGTATCGACAGACAAAAGTTCGTGCGCATAGACAAGTAACCAAAAATGGTCCTTAATATAAATACTGAATACTCCAACTGAATAGCGCATATCATTCTAGCTCGCTATACGCGGTTGAAATACCATGTAAAAATAAACTTTTTAAAATTCTAATTTTGAGATATCTTGTTTTTATTGCGTAACGTCAATTTCCACAATACTCGTACAGGTGCGATGATACGGGCAACAAAATCGTGGAACATGTCATGCAACATTGTTTCGTTGCAAGTTGCTTAGATTATATTGCTCGTGTTATCACTCTGCGCGCGACAAATCTTCTCTACTGCGCGAAGTAGAGGTTGCTTCGTGCAACAGAAAAGTTGTTGCGCGCACAGTGATAACACGAGCAACATATTCTATCAGTACAACTTGCAACGCAACAGTGTTGCATGACAAGTTGCACGATTTTGTTGCCCGTCTATCACCGAACCTTTACAGTAATGGGTATCTGGGGAAAATCAAATTTCTCTATTCTCTTGGATGTGGTAAAGGCTCAGCTTTAATTTATTAATCTGACCTTTTTACTTCAAATATTATACACTATCAGAATGGTGCACGTGAGAACTAGGCTTTGCCTTTTATATTCAGTAGCAATATAATAAAGTATTTAGGAGGTATACCCTGCTAGTAGAGGTTACTTGTCATTCTTTCTCTTTTTTTCTTTGTCTTTTCGCACTGCTGGCTTTTGTTTTTGTTATTCTCGATCTTTACGAAATCATCAATTTGGTCAATCATGAGCCACGTTAAAATCCAAAATGGTGGACAACTTATTTGCATGTTACCAAGCAACCTGTGACACGTAACGTGACGACACTCGGCGCATGCTAAAACTTAAAAAAGCCTAGTCCCGGCAGAGGTACCTCTGCTAGCAGGGTAGAGGAGGTAAATCACAGCTTTGGATTGCATCACAGGCAAATTGATGAAAATTTCCACATCTTCGTGCATTAAATGCAACCATACAGTCCTATTTGAGAATGGATAACCACTTTAGTCCAGTGGCAACAACATCATCTATTATTCATCTTTCCTTCCACCTATTTTTTGCTGTCAACTCAAAACAACTTCGTGCTTAAATAATGCATAGTAAATGTTTCACTAGAAGGGCTGGTGCGCATGTGTAGTATTCAAATATTCCCATATCCTTGGTGGTGTGCAGGCGTCTGAATTATACCTAGTAAGATTCAAGGATCACACAATTAATTTCTAATATTTTATCAAACGTTGCACAAATGAAAGATATCAACCGAATGAAGTTCTTCTGCCCACATCTCAGCCATGATACCTTCCATTTCGCAAACAAACAAACAAACAAACAAACAAACAAGACAAAACATTGTAATTTATTTTACGTCGAAGTAAATGGGAGTGAATGCTCAATCTCCCAAGTCCGAGGCTTATGTCAGCTTCCGACGCATTGGAATTGGCATTTGAAAGTTGGTTTTTGTTAAGAATGAGACGGGAGAACCTGAAGAAGAACCTTCGAAGCACAGGAAAGAATCATCACACGACTCTATTCACACTGTGATGGTGAATACAAGTATCGAACCCATGGCGAGAGCACTAGCCTCTTACCGCTGTGGTCACTACGCCACCTGTGCTTCACACAGGTGAACAGCCCCTTTAACATATCAACATGCATGGGGTCTGAATTGAAGCCGTTCTTAACGTCATGCACGCGTCCCACATTGACATGTAGTTTTTTTGAAACACCAACAAACCGAGTTTTGGTGGATGTTCATCTAAAGCATGCACGCGAAATCGGATTAAATGATCCTTTTTGGATTGGCACTGATTATAATTAAGTGCCATATCCTTTACGATATCCGTCCTGATTCACTGAGTGACGGAAGACAGCTGGTACTCTACATGACAATATTATGCAAACCATGCAAAACAGTAGTTTAAATCCACTGCGTATTGTTTTTCTCATTTCAGATCACGTGTCATCCTCTTAGCCAGTACTAAGATTGTTTGTTTCATACTTCCATACACGTGATAACGAGAAACAAAGAAATAATGTCCAAGGGAATAACATGTGATCTGAAATGGGAAACCATTACACCCAAGTGAATTTGGTTCGTTCAGTTCGCAATCAGCTACGCCGTTGCGATACAAGTTGCGAGAGAATTACACAGTATAGGGAATGCAAGTTGCTGAGATCGCGTTGCAATGTAACACCTCACCTTGACAACCTGCAACGCAACATTTTCATTGCGAGACAAGTTGATGAGAAAATTGCACTGTGTAACGGGACCCTTAACACTGCTCGTAGTACTCTTACCTTAAGCTTCTTCAATTTAGCTTCTTCAATTTGAACTAAAGGTATCTCTGCATTCTTTCTTACTTCCTCAAAGCTGAACTCTTTGACAAGTCGTCCATTTTCAAAAACGGTTACCAGCAAGTCCTAAAGAAATGCAACTTAGTTACTGAGAACAATGTAATCTGACGCTTGACTATCTACCTTACGTTTCAAATCAGTGACCTCAAAAATAAAAACTAATTAATTAGAAATAAATTTTAAAAAACCCTGATGAGATTGGCTTCACTTTTGCTAGAGCTTTCCTTAGACATGTTTTTTTTTCTTGAATACTTGGGTTTTCACATGCCAGTTGTCATCAGTCAAGCACTTCCTCCAAAGCACACGCTTTTGATAGTTTTAGTAACATTAAAGAAAAGTCACTACTTCATTTTCATCGAGAACTCGATGAAACATCCAGGTTTTCTTATTTCAATAGTATCTTTCTCCATGGATTTTAAAAGGACTGGTTCTTTTAAGATCAATGCTTTTTTAAGCCAGGTACAAAAAAGAACAGTTTTGGTTTACGGTATCTCTGACGAAACTTGCCAACTATCAGAGACAATTACCATTCGCTGCTAAATGAGAGTTAAATACCGAGAACGGAGTCAATAAGCCATAGGATAGTATAGGCGTATTGCCGACGTTTGAGGTATTTACGTGTCTTATTTCATACTTGAGAAGGTTTTCACAACACGGCAATTCTCGAGAGAAAACAGTGCGATAATATTTACATATTCATACCTTGTCTTTTTCAGCAATAAGAGTATGCGTAGATGGTAATTACGTCATATTGAATGCTTTGACTCATCCCACACGGAGAAGGGAATGCAAAGAGATCACTTGATTACTCTTGGGTTTGCAAACTTTCGAGCCGGGAGGGCGGGGTTGACGATAACCCAAGGTCTCACCAATAGGCTTTTCCCAAGATATGGTTGAGTGAGTCCTGTACTTGCCAAACCTTGATTTCATTACTGTAGCAGTTTCTTTGTGGTGTTATTATGTAAATTATATATTGTTTAATAAACGACTATTCTTTGTTTTATTGTTTAATCATCCCGAAGTCCATTGTATCAGATTAGTACATAGCTCAGTGCACGATGGTACGTACTGAAATCGAGACTTTGGCAAGTACAGGACTCACTCAAGCATATCTTATCACTCAACCATAGCCTATAGACTGCTAAATAAGTGGTCTTTTGCTGGGACGTGCTTTGCAATCCTGCCTCGGATACGTTGAGTTTGTAATGAACTCCTCATTACAAATTCAAGGGATGTATCTAGTTACATCCCGGATCAATAACTACATATATCCCTCATTAACGTATTCATCAGGATGTATCACAGATACATCCCAACGAATAACAAAGAAAACCGTGTCAAGTATGAAATAATCAAAATGAATTACTTGGTTACAATCGCTTTCTTTTGAATTACCTTGTTTGCGTCTCCCTTTCCCTCTTCAACTGTGACGTAATGTCCTTCTTCGTCCTTCTCAAGAGACAACAGCCCTTTCTTGGATTTCTTGTTCAGATCTGTAATGGGCTGCTTAAACACATTAACCTTTATGCATGGAAAAAAAACAAGGCTTACAAACAAGCAAGGTTATGACTTAAATAGTCTTGTCTGGAAACCAGAGGTATTTCGGCCTTCTCTGGATAGAAATTTACTGGACATGTATGTGGAGTGGAGGGAAACTGGGGAACCTGAATAAGAATCCTCCAAGCACAAGGGAAAACCAACAAACAACTCTTCAACAAACTTGCTAGCAGTTCCGAGCCGTTTTAACCCATGACAACAACGGAGAGAGACAGCATACTAGCGCTACACACTAGTACTTCTAACCTGGAATACTTAAGCTTTTGCGCAGATGACAGCATCGACAATAGTATCATAAGGTCTATAGGTGAGATACCATGCAAAGTACATCATACTT
>JAAAQI020127248.1:0-30438 GCA_011800005.2 Stichodactyla mertensii | reverse complement strand
CCAGGGTTCCCCCGGGGGACCGGGGTTCAGAAGTGTGGCCTCCCACCCCCCCCCCCCCCCCCCCCCCCCCAAACGAAAAAAAAAAAAGACTTTTCAAGGAAAAATGAAATTCAAACACTTTTCAAGGACCTCTTCAAAAGTCAAGGAATTTTCAAGACTGTGCAGACGATGTGTAATAAGATGGGAAAGGAGGATTTAAATTGAATCAAACTTATCTGAAAAAGTGAACCTTTCCAATTCTTATTTAGATACAAAACATTTATTTTCTTAAAACTTGTCCCCTGATCTTGCTTGCATATGCAAAATGCTAAAAAATCATGAGTAACTCTGGAAAGGTGCTTTCTCAACAGGTGCAGAATTGATACTTCCAAGGGATTAAATGGCAGTACCAAACAGAACATCTCACAAATCACTCTTCATATTCTTCTTCAGACCCAGTTGAGGATTTTCCCAAAAACCTGTCCCCCTGATCTTGCTCACATATGCAAAAATAAAGAATTTTGTTTAACTCTGGGAAGATGCAAGCATTAGTGCTTCTTAAAGGGAATTGAAATCCTTTAGGAAAGTGATGCAGCCAATGATGTGAAAACATCTTGAATGTTAATTTGAAAACACAAACTGAAAGATTGCTGCTCTACATCTGCAATGATTCAAGATTAGTAATAAATTCTGTAATATCTCAGCTTTCATTCAACATGTCCCAGCACAGGTTTTTTTAAGGAAATAACATTACTGACAAATAAAATGACAACTGTTCTGAAAATACTTAACAAAATTGGTAAATTTGTGCTACATAAAATGTGTGTGTTAGAGGAATATCAAATACTAATCAGTAAGATAAAAATTTATGAAAAAATCAGTTTAAAAATTTCATTCCATGTTAAATCACATTTTCAGAGAATTAAAACTAATACAGGTGTTTTACAATCTTTAATGAATTAGGATTTAGAAATTTTAAAATTTTAGCTTAATTTTAATATTTTTTTGAGTTTGTATCTGATATGGTCATGCAGTAGAATAAGATAGCTTCTGATATGTATAAGTTAAGTAAAAGTTAGAGAGAAATAAGGTCAAAATGAAGTATCATTAGCATAAATAAGATTAATCACAAAATTGCAAATCTTTGATTCATGATGAGTTTGCCATCCACATAACAAGGAAGTTACTCACCATTTTAAGACGGGTAACCCTCCAAAACGACTGTAATTTTCACTCTATAGTTCCTTTACTCCCTTAAGAACCAAATGCATTTGTCATTCTTTGATATTTGAGTCAAAATTTACGAAAACTCCAACACATAAATGGCATGGCTCTGAACAATTAATAAAAATATTCAGCCATGCTGTTCGGAGTTGTCATCGAAACTTCCTTTAAAATACTACCCAGGGACCTCTAGTTTCGATAATTTCACTTAATAACCGTACCGTTAGAGAGAAGTTTGCTATATCTGATAGAATTAAGGCAGTGCCGGGTGATTTTTCTATGAATTATTCTATTTAAAACCTAATACGAAATCCTAAATTTCCTTTGACGAAATAAAATCGTTCAACGGAAATCCCGTGGGCGCATTCATATACAGCGGTATTCCTCATGAAAACATGATGTCATAGGTTATGTAAACTGGCAGTGATCTCTCTCTTTCTCGCTATTTTTATTTTCCCATTTTTTATTTTATTTCACCACATATCTGGAATAAGATAATAATTCC
Source organism: Stichodactyla mertensii (assembly GCA_011800005.2). Taxonomy (NCBI): domain Eukaryota; kingdom Metazoa; phylum Cnidaria; class Anthozoa; order Actiniaria; family Stichodactylidae; genus Stichodactyla; species Stichodactyla mertensii. Next base: position 28,730 of record JAAAQI020127248.1, on the reverse strand, counting down.
TAGATGGACTCCCCACCACCCCAAAACAGAAACATTTAAATTCAGTGTCTAGAAAGACATACTTTTCAGTGCATTCACAATCCTAGAACGCATTTATGTATTTATTTTTAAAGATTATTGGAAATTGCTTTACAGAACTCTGTTTGTTGCAGATGACTGAGAGATTGTGGATGTTTGAACGTTCAATGCTGCTTTTTATTTAGATCGATGTACTCGGAAGTCGTTCAATCATACGAATGACGTCACACTAAAAGCTCTAATCACGTGACCATTTACGCCAAGAGGGAGTCAGATCCCTGGTATCACTCAAAGCTAGATCAAAGACCAAGCACAACATTTGGTTTCTTGAACAATTTGGAATAACCTGTAGTCTGAGCAGGTAAAAAAATAAAGGTTTGATTGTCAGTTGTTCGAGTTTACTGCTAGTCGTTTAACCACCATTTACCACCAGTTTTTGCCAAACAAGTAAAGTGACCAGTAACGACCCGTTGCCTTCTCTGTCACAACTAGAAGGCGTTACGGAGAAAATATTAATGTACGAGTCAAGATTTTTTATTTAAAAGAATGTATGTTCATTGATGGATCAGTGAGTGCTCAGACAGTGAATGCCACACAAGAAGGACTGCTACGTGGAAGCTTATTCTACTGACCCTAAGCTTTACGGTGATTTAATTGCGACCAAATGAATAAATCACTTTTGATATGCCTCATTTCATCAGGAATACTACAGATACTCTTTATTCTCTTTTCACTGGCGAACAAATGGAATGTATGGACATATTCGCTGCCATCAGTTAAATCAAGTTCATTAGGAAGCCAACACACGGATGCCAAAAGGAAGACGTCTACAATCCCACGACTTAAATTGGTGGTAGCTATTTTATCTGCCCCTAAACGCATGGACAGGAGAAACTCGGTAAGACTAACGTGGATGAATGACTGCAGTCGCAAGGATGTACTCTGTAGATTCTTTACGGATCAGCTCTCGAGTATGGAGCCCAACGTCAAGAATGCACTAGTCCAAGAAAGTTTAAAACAAGGGGATATCGAGTTTATGCCAATACCTGGGGGAGCTAACTTTGGATTACGAATTTTATGGCTTCTTGAATGGTCCGTAAGGAATTACAAGTTTGATTTCTTTTTACGGATTGATGATGACTATTTTCTGTGCTTGAAGAAGCTGCTTGCAGAGATCCCACATCGAGTACATGTACCAAAGTAAGTCAAAGTTGCTCTTAATTGAACGTAGCTGTAATATCAGTGACAACTCATTCTAAGGATCTTAAACCTTTCTAAGCACAACAATACTTTTAATCAAATGTTCATCTCTCTTCAGTTCTCTCCTCCTCTTTTGTTAACCATTTCAGTCTCGGACATTGACATTTCTGAAAAATGAGGAGGTTTAAGTTGTCCCAAGAAAGAGGTTTCTGCGGTTAGTGACAGTTGCATTATTTCTGACATGTTGTTGTTTCAAAATCTCTGAAGCAAATTTTAACGTCAAAAAGTGAAAACCATTATCAACTTAACGACAAAACACGATGTGAATAAAACTAAGCTTAGTCATGCGTCAAAACCGAAACAACTTTTAGATATATCAAAGTTGTTTTTAATGTAGAACTGTTATAAGCTACGAAAAAAATCCCCCAGTTCAAAAATTCAACAATTTGATCACAATGAAAAGATGAATGAGTAAAATGCTTTGAAATGAATGTCTTTAGAATACCTTTTACAAATAAAGCGGGTGGTTACGTGGAGTTTGCCTGTTTTACCAGCATGAATGTTTCAGGTGTTGAGTGAAGTGAAAGCAAAAGAAGCCATGAACCACAAAAACAATTAAAAATAAAAACTTTCGGAACGTACACTTTAGCTTTAGCCAGTTTTGCATAGCTTTTGCTGTTCAAATGTGGCGACCTGTACTTCCCCTCCTCTGGCCTGAAATCCCGCGGGTATTCTTTTATGTATTTGTCTTTTTGTTCCGTTTGTTAAAGCGATGCCTTTCAAAGAAAGTCTCGATCGCGTTTAATCAAAGCCTCGTTAAATTTTGGGCACAACTTCAGTACATTCGAATGAAAAGACTTTGTATAAAGCGACTTCCGGTCCAGAATAAAAAGCAGTTCAGATTCTTAACTTTTACTTGAGATCAAAAATGTCATACAGAATTCTGCAGATCGTTGCTGGTATAAGAATTAATCTTGATCAAGAGCGGACAACAAACGTAACTGGATATGAAGATGCGTAACAACCTAGTAACTCTTAAGGTTGATTTTATAGCAAGACGCGTCCACAATATGAAAGCGTTAGCACGTAACTTCTCATGCGCGCACATTCATAATTGGGGTCAGCGGCTGGCGTTTTTATCTGGACGTCATTTCTAGTTTTTGTCAGATTATGGCAACCAAAGATGGAGATTAATTCTTAAAAAAACTATTTAGAATATTACTCACTCTCTTTCATTTTGCAGGTTATACTGGGGTTATGCACACTGCGTCACAGAAGGACAGGTGCGCGTTGATGACGGCTTCTTAATACTTTCCTCAGATCTGGTCAAAGAATTTGTAAGCAAAAAGGACAGTCTTGTGTGTCATCCTTACGGGGACCAAACCATTGCAATATGGCTGAACAACAGAACCGACATAACTCGTTTTCACGACCCGAGAGTCGTTCACGCTGTCACCGCTGATAAGCCACAATTCAAAAGAACCAATGAACTCTGTAATACTTATCTTAGCCTACACGGAAGTTATCTACACGAGCACTTGATTTACTGGGATATCGTTAAGAAGGAAGTACCTCGACATTGGGTGCCTTCAATACAGCCTTTCGAAGAAGTCTGTAAACTTGGTACATATTTTGATTGGAGGAAAATGGGGGGACCACCGTACACGTGGGAACCAAAACCATGTTCGTCGCATCCCACATGGGATACTAAATATAATATGTACTTGGGAAGAAATCAGATGTAAGACCAGCTCGTAAATTTAGAGATTTAAAGATATTAGGTACTTTTGACCATGATTATGAACGTGATTTTTTATTTTTTATTTATTTGAAATAATATTTTTTAATCATTTTAACAATATAATAAAACATTTTATAAATTTTTGACATATTTTGAAAATTAAAAATCTTGATCACGCAGTACACGATTTTAGACACTAGTCTCTCTCTCGCGGCTCTCTAGTGGGAGTCTGGAGAAGAAAAAGAATTGGGGGAGGGGGCGGGGATTCTTATTCCCTTGATCCCAGGCTCCCGCCGATGGCCGCTTCGCAGACAACTTAGAGACTTTTTGGAAATTTATGCCAAATATTAAGCTGCAAAATTGTTTTAAATTGATGATATTTTCAGTCAATAAAACGCAACCCTTCTAATTACCGCTGACCAGTGGACTGTGACGTAATGAGCTGCTATGGTACAGTAAATGGTATACTGAAGCCCAGCTAGATATTGTCTAGTCTTTCACGTTTCTTGCTAAATTATTTTCACGTCTTCTATCTATTTTAAGGCCATTATTGGTGCATATTATCTATACTGAACCCAACCAAATGTCCTACTTTTTTACTTTAATTTTACGGATAAGCTTCGAAGTCTCGGAAGCTCCGACTCCAGTTCGGTGATACGAGCGGGATCGTGTCCAGTTTGGCGCTAAAACGTATGAAAATTACATCAGTATTTTAATCCTAACATAGGTAGTGTAACAGTAGCAAACACCAATATTTCACTTTCAAAACATCAAATCACGCTGTTCAGTTTCGGTTACCTTTAATTTCTTTTTAACGATTGGTAAGACTGTGTCCAAAACGAAAACAGCATTCTTGAGAATAAATGGTCTCTGAAGGAGAATATGGAACTAACATGAATACCTTACTCGAGCAGATTTCATACGTGAACTCAAAACGATTTGTTTTGTTTGGATGAATCTTGTCAGCCCCCTCCCCCTCCCCCTATAAATAATGAATGGTCCCTATGTCCTTTTAATCTTAAAGAACAAACTCGTTGTGAACAAATTTGTCTTCAATAAGTGAAGAGCAGGTCAAGACTTGACTAACCTGTTCAGAGAAACTGCTAGATTTGAGAGTATACTCAAACTGGATTACTTGATTTTTGAATAGATCGGCAACACAATCAACTAGTACACTGTGTAACTGTTTGAAAAAGGAAAGATTCTTTAGTTCTTTAGGAACTTTAGGAACGAGCGGGAGACTGGGGAGGATTAGGTGGCGCAAAGATTTCTGGGTCTGTTAGAAAAATGAAGCCTGTTTGATTCAAGGTTCCGACTCAAACAATAGCCAACCAGTCACTGTAGCACTGGTTTTTCTCAGTGGAATACATCTTACCCCACAAGCAGCATCATAAACTGTCTGTTAGGTTTCTGGCATTACTTCAATTTGATTCTCATACTTCTATAGAATATTGAGCATTGAATTTTATTGAATCCAAAATGTACAAATCTGTTTGCCATGAGAATCTCAGATGTGCAGTTTTCTAGCAGGCTTCGCTTGGCTTGTGGAACGTAGCAACAGTAACTATCGAGTTTCGGAACCATCACTGTCACTGTCAGTGGAGGACTTTACGGGCTGCATATAAAGGCGCCATTGGCAGTCGCGCAGCTTACAATCATGAGTAGATAATTAGTATTAGTATGTTATCCCTCCAAATTGGGGTAGGCTGTTGAACCGGGAAACTACACACTTATGCGAATAGTTCAACAGGTTCTTTAATGTCCCCCATATACAGGTTAAGGAATGGGAGACAGAACCTACAGTTTAAAAAGTCCTTATCCGAGAAGACCTGAAGGTCTAACCATTTGCAGATGTAATTACAAAGGCAGCACCTTCTCTTCAGTTAATTTAAGACCCTGAGTGTTGGTCCGGCCGGGGCTTGAACCCACGACTTCCCGCACGAGAGACCGATGCTCTACCAACTGAGCTAATCGGGTGGCGCGGTGATACGGGCAACAAAATCGTGCAATTTGTCATGCAACACTGTTGCGTTGCAGCGTAAATTTTGCTCTTATAACCACTCCGTGCGCAACAAATTTTCTTTGTTGCGAAGAGTAGAGATGGCTTGTACTTCATGCAACGAAGAAAATTTATTGCGCGCAGAGTGATAATACAAGCAACATTTACTCTGCAACTTGCAACACAACAATGTTGCATGACAAGGTGCACGATTTTGTTACCCATATTACCACACCTTTAAGTAACGTTCTTAGAACAAGAATATATTCCAGTAATAATAAAATGTCCTCTCACCTCTGGTGTATTGACTCGTAATCCATCTTCTAGGAAGCTAGTGATACTTTTAGTAAAAGCGATAGTAGCGCTACCCAGGTTAACTTTACTATCATCTGAAAAACAATTATCGTCATTGAAGAGGTTATCCGTGGGAGTTTGGTTTAGAGAGAACTTTCGTGCGATGTTCATTATACATCTCTCTGTTCATGGGATACACAGGAAAAAATATTACGACTTCACGTGGTAAAACATTGGTATATTCATAGTCGATGAAATTCTAATTCTGCTAAAAGATTTGTAGCTATTAAGAGCATCGTAAGCAGTTGGACAAAAGAAATTCATTTGCCCATGATCCTCATCGGCCTCTGTACTTCCCAGGGAGAGTAGCAAGGTTGAAATGAGTATATTCCATACGGATGTCTGACTTTTTAAAGCGCTAAGTTCTACCTTTGCATCCTCGTGTATGCCCAGCTGGTCATCCAATAGCCCAACATGACTGTAATGAGAGGTATATATTCTTACCTAAAATAAAATCCTGGAAATTCTTTATTCCACAACTTTCCATTTCACCAATTAAGGTAGTTAGGTTTTCAAACGTTTGTGTCTGCCAGTGTTCTTCCTGATGAGATAATGCATGATGGGTTTATTGAATGCCGTAGAAATTTCCTGAAGGGCAACAAAAGCTTTCAACTTATCGCGCAGCATTCCGCGTTGCAAGCTGCAGAACACACGTTGCTCGTATTTCCACTCCGCGCACAACAAAATTTTCACAAATTGAGTTGTAGTAGATGTCGAAAGCAGGCTGGCTGATCTTATCCATTTGCGCGAACGCCTTGTTTCTATTTCAACGTGTGGCAAAAAAACTTCTCGATGGTCGCGTCGAATGAGCGATTAAGAACAGCTGCATGTCATTGTACTTATTCTTTAATTTATGGCTTGTCTCGATGAAAATCTTGCATGCACCTACCGCTGCTCTCTGTCTTGCAGCTGCCACTAACTGATCACGACAGTCAAATAACGCTTCCATTAGATCCTTTAGTAACATGTGCTGCATTGAGAACTTTAGATCCAGACCAATTTCATTGAGCTGAAATTATACAAAGAGCACAGCTAGTGAACATGGACACTGATGACGAGTACTCTAGAGTGGATTTTGTATGAATAGGAAACGATGATTCACATGAAAACAATGGGAAGTCATTTCAGTGTTACTGCATACCGTACCATGTACGTGCTGTAAGTCAGTACCGTACGTTTCACACACGAAAACCTATGGTATCGAGCGATGTCACACGGTCCACTGTGACAATATTACATCACAAGAAGAAGGAAAGATGAAAGCAGGAACTTCTTAATGACGAAAAAAATAGCTATACTTAAAAAATATCGTGTACTGTCATCGCACTACTGTCCCATTCAAGTCACAGCCCCACGGTTGCTTCACGGACTTGTGGGACGCTTGGTATCAGTAAAATAAAGAATGACATCTTACCTTTTCGCAGTTTTCTGAAGCAATACTCACGCACACACCCATAGCTGCAAGTCCAATATTACGATGAAAAACTTGTCGGGAAAACCGTACCACGAAGTTCTGTAGTTCAGCATTAGCCCACACCACAAACGCTGAAATAAAATCATATTTCTTTAGTGTTAAAATTGCAAATACCGGCGTTATGCGCAGATCGGTCACGTGACATTTTCCCGCCATATGCTGAAAAGCAAATGTGAATGCTTTTTAAGATGAAAGATTATCATGTTCTAGTGGCATTCAAGATGGCAAGCGTGATCATGCGACTTGGAAAACAAGACACATAAAGCACCACAAACTGACCTGAACCGAAGCCTGAATTCCCAGCAAAAACCTTTTGGAATTCTTTGCCTGTCTCGATAAGACTCGTGAAGAAAACGTTAGACAGCTTGGAGATGTATAGCGCTGTTGCTCCTTCGATCTTCAGTTGCCTGGTTAATGTTCCAAAACAAAATTCCTCTTAAGTCACAAAAAGTTAGTTGCCTTTCATAGTTGACAAGTTAAAAAAATGAACCGAGCATTTTTCGTACGACCAGGCATTTGGACTAGGGAACATAAGATACGGCACTCAATAGGTTTTTTCAATGCGACCAATCAAAAAGCGAGCAAATGTATATCATTAAATTACGAATACCAAAGTAAATGTTTCGTTTATCTCACCTTAGACTTTGTTTGATCGCTTCACTTCTATTCTTGAGGAACAACTGACAAGCCTTGAACAAACAGATAAAATCAACAAAATACATTTTTTGAAGAAGGGGGAGGGGGGATGGTACAATGTACATGTAGTATTGATAGTTCTAAGATCACGTTTAAAGTTTTCTTACTTCAGATGCTCTTCCAAGACGAACTAATAGAGAGACAGCTCTTCTTGTTGCCCGAGGTCCACCATGAAGCAAGATACTTTGATGACAGTCAAGTTCTTCCATTAGTGCTTCAACTAGCTGTTTAACTCTGTGGTCCACTCGAACCCTAAAAATATTTGAATTCTTCTTTAACTATAAAATATTTCACACACACCCGGCCCTCCCTGTGCTATTGATTTAAAATCGCATCCTCTGATTGGTCACACAATGTAATTATACATGCTAATTAGCAATTGGAAAAGACTTTTATTCTGGGTTCACTTGACATTCATGAACATAGTTCCATGAAAGGAGCTAAAAAGTTACAGCAATCTTGTCTGGCATTTCAGGTTTGGTCTTAATTAAAGTTCTTTCCAGTAATCTTACTTGATTTCCTTTAGAGCTTGGCTGCTGGATGATTCTTTAAGAAACTGGTTGGCTGTGAAAAAGAGTTGTTAAATCAGCTTGATACTGATGCAATCTAACCATTTCCAATCCACCCCCAAAAGGCACCATGGCAATTGTATTCACAATACCTAGAATTAAATTTGGGGAAAGTAATAAACCTACTTTTGTCAATCAGTTCCATAGCTTTCTCAAAGTCTCTCTGGGCAATACAAACATCAAGGTCCTCTGGTAGATCTATGAGCCAATTCTTTTCATTCTGCTTAAAGACATAGAGTAAGAATCATTACCAGTGTATTTCAGGAGCAGATTCAGGACTTTTTCTAGGGGAGGGTGCCCCCATGAAAGTGGTGCTATGGCACTGCAGTACTAAGGGCACTTTCCTGTCTTTGAGGAGGGTGTACACCCATAATACTTATAGTATTTGCAAGTGAATGGGGCACATAATGGACCATTCAGTTTTCATGTACATGGGGGAGGGGCTGGTGGGATAAGGGGTACAATAGTAGTACGGAAAGGGATTTTCCTGTCTTTAGGGGGAGAGAGGTGAGCACCCCCCAACGCCCCCCCTAAATTGGCCACTGTATTTAAAATTCAAGGTCTACGTTGGCAGTTGGAAAGCCACTGCCTATGTATTTGAATGGAGCTCAGATGAGGCTGCTATATAGTTGTAATGCTGGAAAAAAAAGACGTACTTTTTGGGCAAAAGAATGCCATCTCATTACAAATATCCCTTTTCCCAAATACCTTGGCACTCTTTGATACAGCACTTGCTTTTGGTATTAATTCAGCATATGAACCTGAACCATTAAAAATGATAAATATTTAAGGCATTTAATATCATCACATGTATCACTATGTACTGCAATGCAAATTTTCTGGGAGTTGTAGAGGATAGAAGTTGTTGTTTAACTCAAACAAGACCATTCCTCTAACATTACTACTACATGTAGCTAGGACTTTCATTCTATATGTACATTAGATCACTGTTTAGCCCCCGGGGTGGGGGGAGGGAGGGTGCAGACCCAGGGGAATTGGTATTTTTGAAGATGGCAGAGTAAATTTCCCTACCCCTGGGACTCTAACAAATGTCAAATTTCCCCTCCTTTCCAGGTTCTCTTGTTCTATCAAGCATCAAATTCTCCTGAGGAGAATGTACTTGTCAAATGCCTGACCCAAGAAGCAAGATCTTATGTCAATTCCCCCTGGGTTGCCCACCCTAAGGCTCAACATTGATAAGTCCATTGTAAAACTGACACTCTCATGATTACTCTATGACAGACAGAGTGTTTGTTTGTGCCTGATTTCTTTACCTTTGTTTTCATCCTCCAGAAAAGGATTACCTGAATCCCCATTGGAAGCAAAAGGATTCAAGTCATCTTCCTTAAAGGGGTTCTTATTATCATCATAATTATCATCTTCATTATTAAATGGGTTGAGTTGGTTATCATAACTTGATAAGGATGCACTGTGACCAACTTTGCTATCCTGAGTTGTTTCATGTACTTCTTGCTCAAGCTTGAGTTTAAAATTCTTTTTGCAGTCTTCAATATTTGACAACCATTCATTCTGAAAAAAAATGAGAAAATAGGGACCACTCTTATCTACATCCATCTACTTTCACCTATCTGTCCATCCATTCATCCTTTCGTCAGCCATCCATCCATTCAGCCAGCCAGCCAGTCACCCCTCCATTTGAGTCCATTCTTTGTTCCTTCATCCATTCATTCATTCACTTGTTCACTTTGACAGTCTTTCTTCACCATTCAGTTCATAATAATTCATTCATTCATTTAGTTATTTGATTGCAGTTGTTTGAATATGGACACACATAATTCAAAATTAGATGTTTTTTCATAAGTGAAATAAAATTACTTTATAGTAGCTTATTCCACACTCACTTTTAACTGTGAACTTTCTGTTTGGTAGATATGTGTTTCTGGGAATAATAGAATCTTAAATGCATCTTTAACACCTGTAAAAAATGAAATTTAAGAAAAAATAGTCCAGATTTCATTTCCTTTAAGCCAAAATTAGGGGGTTCCTGAAACCACTAATTAGAGACTAGCACAATAACAAATTTCTACATGAGTTTAGTTCAAAATTTAAGTTTAGGCATTGGTCCAATCGATTATTTAGTTAACTATGATTACAAACCTTCAGAGTTTTTGACATTAACCACTGCAATATTTTCAAGTTCATATAGTGACTGAAACTTATATCTCACAGGGCCCCGCCTACAAGATAAAATACACTGTTGCTCAGCAAATATGTTTACCTATCAAACAAAAAGTTCAATTGTACCTGTTAGGTATGGAGTTGGCAATGACCATGCAATCATGTAGAAGGAAAGCATGAACTTTCTGTTTTGGTTGATATGCGAATGGGTCAACTTCTAGGAGACTTCCCTCATAGATACACTGAAGATCTGTTACATCTAGTATGCTCTATTAAGGATTTAAATCATTGAAAGAATGAAAGGGAGAAAAATAAACAGAAATCAATAAAATAATATGTGAAAGAGACAATTAAAAGAGAAATGAATGAGTTTTAAGTACATGTACTAAATGAATGAGAAAATAGTGAGTAAATGAATGAATTAACAAAGGATGGAATGAAAGACCAAGTCAGATCATATCTATCATATATATAATCTGTATAACTTACTGAAAGTCCTTCTACAGCTTCAATTGAGCTACTGGTCTTTTCTTCCTTCTTAAGAGGCTTGATTGTAGAGTTTATATCTATAGCATAAATTAGAACAAGCAAACATGTAATATAAGCATGATATTTTGACAAAATGTAGTTAATAAGGGAGAGTTATGAATGCACATCAATTTGAGCACCTGAACAATAGGAGGGTAAGGATTCCCAATATAACAATAGATGTACTAAATCACTTACTTTGTTTTTCAAACAGTGACAACTCTTCTTGAGCAGAAAGAAGAGCTCTTTGTTCTGCCAGAAGGTGGCTAAGCTGGTACATCTCTGCTTCAAGATCTGGATGAGATGCATGGTCAAGGAATATTCTCAAACTCATTAATTATTCATGAGGTAACCAGCCAACCACATGCTTAGAATCAGGCCATGTAATGAGTTACCTTGAAAGTCCAGAAAGTACCCCTAAGCTCACTGGAAATCTTTTCTAGTGTCCTTGATCTTGAAAAAATTTCAAGTCCAAGGACTGGAAAAAAGATATCCAGTCCTTGGAAATCTCCCCCAAGGAAAGGAAAGTAGGGCAGAGCAGGGGGTGGGCACCCCCCCTGAAATGTAAAATTTACAGTCAATTATGGCTATATTATTATCTATTTTGTTGCTTGAGTCCTGAAAATAAATGGTGCACCTCCCTCAAAAAAATATCCTGGGGATATACCCCTCCTTATACAAAATTCCTGGATTTACCCCTGGGAATGTGCCCTTCCAGACTCCTATTATGTGCCCCTTTCACATGACTGTTACATGAAGTACTGCCATAGTACACAGGGGAAGCACCATAGTATTTGTGAGTAAAAGCCACATTACTCTATTTTCTGAGCACAAGAGGCCAAATCATAAGGAAATAGAGAAACTGCACCATGTGTCCACCCATGCAACTGTTGTGCTGTGTGTCCAACATTGGTGGCAACCCTGCAGAAGTAGAAACAAGTTCTACTTTAATTTACAGGTGGATACAAAATTTCTCCATTGCAAATAGTGTCTCAGGCAATGTCACAGGGAATGTCATATTGTGTGTCAGAGCCTTTAGTCTGTAACCAAAAGTATGGAATATGCCATTACACCTAATCCCCGCCCAAGTTTACATCTTATACTAAACTTTTTGTGACCAGACTTGGGAATCAGACTCCTAACAGTATGTACTAGTATCTTATCCAGCCAACCTTCTCTTTCTCTTATCACTGGAAGGTGTAAATGGATAATAAATGATTTTCTCTATAAAAATATCTGTAAGGGTGTGAACTGTCAAGGATACAAGATATTTCTTTGGAGGTTTCAATAAATTGTATATAATTCTTGTATACATTTTTCTTCAATGCTATTGCAGTTTCTTCACTCAGTGCCTGGATTTGAGCTCGGTGTTCTTGTAGATCGGCATCGGTGTCACATTCAGACGACAGGCCGCTAACATCTACAAGAAACAACAACAACTTGAAAACATAAAGTTGATGTTTATCATCCAAAAAATAGTTAAATACCGGAGAAACGGAATTTGAATTTTAGACAGCTAAAATAACAAGGTATAAAGCTTGTTTGCAGCATTCTTACACTCTTCTGGAGTGAACGAGGAGTCGGAGAACATCTTCAAAAGAGAAGTAGACGAAGGAAGTTCTTCCTTCGCCATTTTTGTTTTTCTGTAGCAACCCAGCACAGGTAACCCAAAACCCTTAAGACTTTGCGCGTCACTCCACATGGGATTCCTGTGGTGGACTCGAAGAAAAATATCAAATGAAGAAATCGTACAAAATTTAATATTTAAGATACACAAATTCAAATAGAACTTAGGATGCATATAAAAGTACAGGGTACAAACATTATTCTTTGAAATAATGCTAAAAATAATTTGATACTTTGCGTCAAAGGTCAGCGGTTATTTACAATGAAGGTCACGTGATCATCAACACATGCTCAAAAACCAAGATGGCGGGTGACTGGAATGTCAAGATTTTTTCCTCGAATTTCTCGTAGTTTTACACCCTTCATAACCATTAATTCTTTTCCCTTGAACCCATTATGCGATTCTTCATTCCCTAAACTAAGCAAATCGAGATCATGATGCACCAAAGTCAAGCGCCAGTGGCCGTTAACGTCGCTACGAAGCCCGTCATGTCGAACCCGGTTGATCCTAACTCCACCGACGAACAGCGAATGTTCATGAACAGACAGCCGTTGGTATTCGATGGGAAGCGAATGAGAAAACCCGTGGCAAGAAAAACAATTGATTATAACTCTAGCGTAGTGAAATATCTGGAGGTAGGTCGTTTCGGTTGGTTATTGAGCGCATCCAGCAGCTTGCCAGATCTCTGCTCGTCGTGATGTCAATTAAATAAAAAAAGGATGATATTTTTCATATTCGACCTTCTCAAATTCGAACCCAAAACACCTCCTTAATCACATCCTGAACATCTGATTCTCCAAGGATACCCCAAACTCCTATTTTCTGATTAATTAGTTATAAAAACGTGCAATTTCCGAACGATTAACTAAATTTCGCTCATAATCTATGCTTTTCCTTAATGAAACCGATTAATAAAAGACTCCAGTTTGATTTATTAATCAATAATGTGTGCAAAACTGCTTGGCGAGAAGTTTTATTATCGCCACAATTGATTATCAGTGAAAGAGTGATGTCAGTGATGATTGTCTTTGGGCTTCCTGTGGTAGCTGGTCAAGTGGATGAGAAGATTATTGGCTAAAAAATCAGATTCTATTTTGGAAGCTTATTTAATCTGCATCAGGATACATTTTTGAGCTTTGTCAAATCCAGCACCAAATAAAATGGAGTGTTCACTTAATTTCTCAATTTTTCATTTATTCTTAGAATCGTAAATGGTTTAAAAGTATCAGCTCAAGAAATACTATCCAACCAGACGAGTCATATGCTTACGAGGTGAGAATAGGACAAAATGACTTTTGGAGGGCATATTGTTTATTTGTGCTCACCTAGTGTCATTTGCAGCCCGAGCGCAGCAAGGGCTGCAAATGGTACTACAAGGGCACAAATAAACAATATGCCCGACAAAAGTCATTTTATTATCATTATTTTCAATAAACAAGGCCTAACTATAAGTGGCTAGAATCCATTTGATGACAAACCAAAGTCCAATCACCAGTAGGGCTGATAATGTCATTATCAGCCCTCTCGAGTTATTTGCGGCCCGCTGACCACGTTTCCAAGAGGGCAGTTTTCTGTTTGGCCACGTATATTGATAATAAAGAATATTTATAAAGAAGATATGTATGACATCCAGATAATTTTGTAAAGCATAAACGTTTTCAATACTATTGTATACAATCTCAAAGGTCAAAAAGTTTTTTTTTCCTTGGTGGGGGGAGGGGAGGGGTAGATAGGAGAGGTTACCAAGGAAACAGACATTAAACTCCCACTTTTTTTATACATGAACGCAGGTAGAGCTGCGTGTTGTTTCTCTCATGCTTGAAGGTTTTTTTTGGGGGGGGGGGTATGGCAGCAGTTTTTCATTCTCATTCTCAAAATAAAAAAATAAGTTAATTGATGAAGAGCTAGTTCATGCAACTGCTACTTACTGATTTATTTCTGTGCTTGTTCTAAGGTATTGCCACCATTTTGCATGAAAGATAATCCCATCAATGCTGTTACGACAAAATTTGTACGAACCTCAACCAACAAACTAAGATGTCCAATCTTTTGTGTAGTGGTAAGTTATCAAGACAGATCCTTTGACTTTGTAGTAAATAAAATAATACAAACATGAAATTGTTATTACTTTGTTAAATGAGCCAAAATATGGCTTACAGCGTCAATAAGAGCTTGCAGGAATGCTTGTCTAATGAGTTTTACTTATGGCTGAATACTATTTTGATTTTAGTGGACCCCAGAAGGCCGTCGACTAGTAACTGGTGCATCCAGTGGGGAGTTTACACTCTGGAATGGTCTGACATTTAACTTTGAAACAATTCTAACTGTATGTATATATGGATAATTACATATATTTTATAATCTGAGGATTCCTTTATATGTATAAAATTTTATGTAATGAACTAGCAAGCTTTTATCATTAGATCCCTTGATCAAGTACAGCACATTATTTTTATGAATTTCTTGTGCCTGACCTTATTAAGGGTTTCTTCGATGATTCTCTGATATACCAGTCTGTCAGAGCTTCTATATATTTACAGTAGCTGTTTTGTATCATTGTAACAGGCACATGATTTACCAGTACGTTCTATGGTCTGGAGTCACAATGATTCCTGGTTGTTGTCAGGAGATCATGGTGGAGTAGTGAAATATTGGCAGTCAAACATGAATAATGTACAGATGTACGAAGCACACAAAGAGCCAATAAGAGGATTGAGGTAAAAGAATCAAAATATCACAGTGTTATTGTGCAGTAAAGTTACTAATGAGCTAGGCTTGCATTACATTTAGGCTTTTTAATCCACCGAGTACATGTGCAATCAAAATGAAGTGGATGATTAAGGTTAACCTAATTTGCTCTCTGCAGTAAAGTTACTAATGAGCTGACTTGCATTACATTTAGGCTTTTTAATCCATCGAGTACATGTGCAATCAAAATGAAGTGGATGATTAAGGTTAACCTAATTTGCTCTTTCTCGCTACAGTTTTTCACCAACTGATAATAAATATGCTTCATGTGCTGACGATGGCTTGGTCAAGATATGGGACTTTTATCGCTGCACTGAAGAAAAAGTCTTGCGAGGTATGAAGCTTCAGTTCCTAGTACCTCAAATTTACCTTCAACTGTGTGTCACTTCTTAATTGTCATCATCCATACATCCATAAGATATCATTCATATATGGATTATGAGATTTTATTTAATATTTTATTATATTATTTCTTAGGTCATGGTGCCGATGTAAAATGTCTTGATTGGCATCCGACCAAAAGTATCTTAGTGTCTGGAAGCAAAGACAGTCAACAACCTATTAAAATTTGGGATGCACGGACAGGCAATAGTCTTGCAACACTGTAAGATTTTTTTTTTAAATTACTTATATTCACATAATGTCATGTCAGTGAGGGAAGTTTGAAAATGAAGGTCTATGTCACTCACTCACTGCAGATAGTGTAAGTTTGTTTTTCCCCTTCTAGCCATTTACACAAGAGTACTGTGATGAGTATAAAATGGAATCAGAATGGTAATTGGCTTCTCACTGCATCTCGTGACCATCTGCTCAAGTTATTTGATATCAGGATGATGAAAGAGCTGCAGAGCTTTAGAGGACACAAAAGAGAAGCAACTGGTGAGTATCTAGTTTTACAGGATAAAAAATTCTCTAAATCTAAATAGTACTCAAGCCTACACATATATGAGTTTCCAACATGATGGGAACTTGGAAAAAATATTCTGTGTTGCAGATGGGAATGGAACTAAAGAATGTTTTTCATCCAGATACATTTTTGTGTTTCCTCTTTCAGCCATTGCCTGGCATCCAATCCATGAGACTCTATTTGCAAGTGGAGGCTCAGATGGCTCTATTATGTTCTGGAATGCAGGGTGAGTGAAACCATTTCTTATAGCCCCCCACTATTTTCCAAATCTATGTTGATTACATTACCTCAGCACCTCCCCCCCACCACACACACACTTTTGAAGGTGCTCTGTGGTCACTGCAAGATCCATTACTTGAATGCACCTAAAGAAAATACTGCACATATGTATGGTATGCCAGTCATTGTGAAATGCAGTACTGTGCAGCATACATATATGGCATTGTGTATGTTAGGATCCATTTTCAGTGAATGCTCATGTTAAGAATACTAACAATGGAGACCCTGAGTCAATTGTTTGCTGCCAAGAAGTTTTTACATACAAAACATATAATGAAACACAGGGGTAAACATGTCCACAGAACACCAGGAAACCAGTGCCAAATTGTTTGATATTTTATTGCTTTACAGTGATATCTAAGGAATTCATTTTTTCTTGCTTTATTAATGTCCACAGCGTTGAAAAAGATGTTGGTAATATGGAATCAGCACATGACGGGATGGTTTGGAGTCTGGCGTGGCATCCATTAGGTCATATTTTGTGTTCTGGATCAAATGACCATTCAAGGTGAGGAAGGAATAATAGCAGGAGTTCTTGATCAACCAAGTACTCATAAAAGTTGTTGGCATCAGCTGAACCAGTCTCAGCTTTGACCAATGATCTAGTTTCTTACAGGCAGACAATGCAGTATCTGGTATTTCTTAAGGCTCAGAGACACACAATGCGATGTTCTCTGCAATGTTGCTTGCAATGAGGATTCACACCATGTGCCTACCCATGCAACTGTTGCTCATGTCAGAGAAGTAGAAACTAGTTCTACTTTTGCGAAGACACACAACAGTTTGCATTGGTGGACACAGTGCAATTTCTCTGTCGCAAGAAATGTTGACAGCATCACAGGAAACGTCACGTCTGAGCATTCAAGGTATTCCCTGAACCCATTTCAGAAATATAGTTCTCTCAACCGTGTTCCAGGTAAAGAAATTGTTTTTCTGATTCCAACATTTGTAGTAAATTTTGGACAAGGAATAAACTTGGAGATCGAATGAGGGACAAGTACAACCTCAACATGCAAGACACAGAAGATGATACAGGTAAGAAGGCAGGTATAACTATTTGCAAAGGTACAGCACCATATGTATATGGTAGAAACTAGTAAAAACATGTAAACACGGTGTTACAAATTATATTCCTATCACCATATGTATAGGTAATGGTGGTGGGGGAGTATATAGAACATGGTCACGAAAGGTGCTGTTTATAACCTTTACAAATTCCTGGAATTCAATTCCAGCGAGTTTCAGCTATTACAAAATGAAGCAGATTTAACTGATAGTGAAAATCCGTATGCAGTTAATTGTATGGTGGATAACTGCATCCATAAAATGAATTTAAGTAGGCATGATTTACTATTCCTTTTCCCTTAACTAATAATGTTTTTCTTAATGTTTTTCTTTTTTTCTTTGACATACTGTACTGTAGCACTAAAAATATACAAGAGAAACGAAAGTGATTCAACATTCTCTTTGTGTACCAAATAGAAAGATATTTGTTGTTTATGAGGGTCGTTTATTGTCTTTCAAGGTGATGATATTATTAGTGGAGCTCCTGGTTTTTCCACCAACCACACCATGGCAATACCAGGCATGGAGTCTGCTGCTGCAGACCCGGACTCTTTGGAATATGATGGCCTGGACTATTGTAAGTGCATCAGAGAGCCTAAGGGAGTTAGCTATCTTTATTTAACCGGGGGGGGGGGGGTGGTCACATTTTTTCAAACTGGATTTAGGAGAGGGCCATGTTTTTTTAAACTTACGTTCTATAATGTTACTTATCCTTATGATATTTTACATGTTGTCTTAGGGAGGGTTGCTTTTTTTGTATGCCAAGGGAGGGTCTTCTTTTTTTCCAGGGGCTTTACCACCATTCTAGTGGTCCTTCCCCGTTAAACAATAACTCCCTGAGTGGCTTGTTCTTTTTGATCCTTGTTTCACTGTCTGTCACACTTTTTCTTCACACTATGGGCTTTAATCATGTGGCGTCCATGTTTATTTCCAAGAAAATGGAAATCTTTGTTCATACCTGGGTAAACTCGTTCTGAAGTGTTTGAATGCAAGGCCAAGCATGGGAAACGTATTGTTGCAGCCAACACGGCTGCCATGTGATTAAAGGTCATTACATTCAGCGCACTTTCTATGTAGTGTAAAAGTAATCTTTATCTTTCACAGCCACCCTACCCGGATTCCGAGGACCACAAAGGCCCAGTGAACCGGAAACAAATCCTCCTCGACCAGAAAGAACAGTTATTCCTGGTTTTGGTTCTCCGCAGTCAAAATCTAACCAACAGCTTCCTCCCTTTGCCAACCGAAATGAAGAACCCGTTATAAAATTTGGCCCACCTAACGATGTTGGCCCAAGACCACCTTTTAGACCACACGATGGTGATTTTCAAATGCAACAAAGAAATGACAATGCGGGTAAGAGTTTTCCTTTAAAAAAATTTGCGCAGTATCATAAAAGAAAAGGGAAAATAAACAGTGAATTTATTTTACCAGGTGAAAATGAACGTCTCTGGAAACCACCTCTTCAACCAAACATAAAGCTTCCTCCAGGACCCCCTCGAGAACGACCACAACCTGATGACCATGGACCCCCAAATGGTGCCAGAGAACACCAAGGTCCTGATGGCTGGGGACCACCAAGAGATCCTCGAGAGATGGAAAATAGGGGAGGTCGAGGAAATGACCCAAGATTTGGTCCTGGCCCCGGCCCTGGTCCTAATTTTCCTAGGGGTCCCCATGGTCCAGGTCCTAGGCGAGGACCACAAGGCAACTCAGACCAAAGCATCCTTGGCTCACCACCTCGTGGTACTGAGGGCCACAGACCGGAGCCAGAAGGATGGCCTCATGGGCCACCACCTCCAGGAGGTAGAATGGGACTTCTTGGATCACCGCCAAACTTCACTGGCCCACCAAATTCAAGGCCTGGGATATTGGGTCCTCAACCTGGAAGCGAGAAGGAAAGAGAGCAAGAACCAAGAAGACCGATAGGAGAAAGAGAAGAACATAGAGAACCTCCTTCGACGAACTTTGATTTGCACGCAATCCATCCATCGCATCCTCATGATCTCAGTTCGAGAGGTTTCCGAAGAGGTATGGGAAGAGGTATTCTGGGTTCTAGAAAAGGAAGTGATACAAACTTACAGCGGCCTCATCCACAAGACCTAGATGACGAAAGAAATGGAGAGAATCGTGGTAGAGGACGTGCTCCATTCCAGAGAGGGGGACGAGGAGGTCCTAGGGAGCCTGAGGACAACAGACGTCCTTGGCCTCCTAATTCTGGACCCATCGATCCTAGATTTCGTAGACCAGAAGAACACGACCAACCTGATCGACGCTCATTCGATAGACAACAGCCGTGGGACGAACCACCAGAAAATGACCCCATGCATCATGATTTCAGAGGCCCACCTCACATGGAACCCAATCATGGGCCTAGAGATTTTGGACTTCCACCTCGAGATCCTAGAGGAGGACCCCATTATGGACGGGGACCTCCTCAAGATATTGATGCAAGAGAACCAAGAGGACCTCCAGAGCCTCCAGAAAGACGGTCCTCTGATGATTCCCAAAGACCCCCCGAAAATAAGCCCCGACCACTTATGAGCCTCATGAGTCTAAATCCTATTATACCACCTTCAAGTCGGAAAATAGATCACGAGGAGCCGGATCGGCCTCCCAGTCAGAGAAAACGGTCTGGGGAGGGAGAAATGGATCGAGAAAGAGACCGAGACTGGGACAATAATATGGGGCCTCCACAGAAAATAAGGTTCCCGCCCGGTCCACCAGAAGATAGACGAGACAGTAGGGGTGAGAGACCGTTTCCTGAAGAGCCTGTAGGCTGGAGAGGAAGAGGCGGTATGAGATGACGATTCGTTTAATGTACATACTTGACTCATCCCTCCCCCCCTCCATACCCATTCAGGTATCGTCTCAAACACATCCTTACCGCTACGCTACGTACATTTTCCCATGGGTCGTATAATATGATTGTACGTGTCGGTACTGGTCTGCCACACAGAGAACTCATATTCTTGTGTCCAGAAATTGAGCCCCTGTGCGTGTCTTCTTTTTACCCATTCCGAGAAGGAAGTTCTGTCTACCAACATAACGACATAGGTTTACTATTCATGAAGAAACCAAAGTAAAATTAAACATATTTGTAATAAAAAGTCTTGGAAGTTGGTTCAGTTTCTTGATAAGAACTTTGCGTACATAATTTCATCAGTGTAAAATACAATATCTTTTTGAATACACCTGTACAGAATATACAGTAATTTTTGAAGTAGGGGGCTCTCGAAAAAAATAGTGTGGCTGTGCTACTCCCGTTTACAAGTATTTATTGACACTGCTGATCGTAAATAGCCGGTGGGTAAGAGGTGAAGTAGCCGCCTTCTATTGAATTTTCTGAATGTACTGTATAGAGTGATGGCGGTTAACCCGTGGGGAAAACAAGCCCTGGTAGTTTAAGTCTAAAGGTCCGCTTACACTAGCAATTTTGTCGCGCGACTTGAGCCGCGATTTTATGGCGACAGATCACGTACAAGTTGTCACCGATTCATACTCAAAATTTAGTGCAAACGCGCGATTGGGGTCGCGATAAATTCGCTTTAAGTCGCGCGACAAAATTGCGGAATTTTTGTCTATACTTACCTTTATTAGACTAATGTTGCTCTCTCGCTATAGCATCATGTAAAGGTCTATTAAGTTATTACTGTACAAATCTAGTGGTTGACAAGTTAGTGGAACTTTTCGCCGAGTCTTATCTGCTCACTTTTTGCCTTTATCAGCAGAGTTTTCCTTTTTCAAAAACCACAAAGCTTTAGAAACGAGTGGTTTGAAAAAATGTCAGCGCGCCGAAAACAAATAGTGATGTAGAACTTCTTATTTATTAAAGTTCGAAATGTGATTCTCGCAACTTATAATGATATATTATTCTTCAAGCCCGCATATTGTCATTATGGCACGAGTTGCATGGCGGTAAAATGTTCGCCTCTCACTACTGTGAGTCCAACAGTTCAAGTCACTGGTTCGAGCCCTGTGGATGCCACACGTGAGTAGAGTTTGTTAGATGTGTTGTTCTTTCCCTTGCCACTAAGGTTTTTCTCTGGTTTTCCTCCCTCCGTAAAAATCAACATGTGAGCTGAGAGTTGTCTGCCTAAAATAGTTAATGTAGTTATAGAGTGATTTTCCTTCGACCATGAAAGAATAGGCAAACTAATAGTAGTAGACTCTAAACCTATTGTTTTCTTTTGTTCTTTATCAACTAGTACAAACTATATAGTCATTTTTCTTTCACGGTCGAAGAAAAATCACTCTAGTGTGTGTGAGTGAGTGGTAGTGCCCCCAATTAGCCGAAAGCGCTAGAACGACTAGGCTCTTTAATAAAGACATTCATTTATTTTTATCTATTTTATTTGTAAAGCTTTTTTTAGTAGATAAATGTATCAAACAGTCAAATACATCTTGGTTCTACATAAAATATTGCATATCAGTGCGTTCTCCATGTTCTCTAGTTACGCCTAGAAAAGGACTTGTGCAATTTATCTGGGTTCGTTTCCTTTCCTGGTGAATACAAAACATCTTCAATCCATCCTTCCTTCCTAGGTAAAAATTCATTGGAAACCTGGTTCTGGAGACTAGATTAAAAACGCGCATGCGCAATATATGGGATGATGTACAGCACAAGCTTACCAAAAATTAAATCTGATTGGTTATTATCACACTTTCTCTTCGTTCGTAATGTCGGTGTTATCTTCTTGTTCTTTTGTCTTGGTTTTTGCGCGCTTCGTCTTTTTGTTGGCTTTTTCTGCTTCGTTTGTGGCAGCTATTTCGTCACTAAGAGTCTTGATGTGCTTTGCCTTCCAAATAAAAAAAATTTAAAAATTTAAAAAAGGGCAAAGAAAAAGAGAGTTAAAAGAAAGTTTCACCAAAAGCACTGCTTTCTAGATGATTCGTGTAACCCAATAGTGTAATGCGAATCAGTTTCAGGACGTAACTGCACGTGTAACAGGATACTGATACATAGGCCATTTCTGACGTCGATAAGTTTATCAGTACATCAGTGTATCAGAGTAATCTCTTTATCATAATAATCTAATGACCCCGGATATTGCATCCAGACACAATCGTCCCAAAAACGATTTCTCCCTTTACAATAAACTTGAATAAATAAATTTAATATTTTTGTCAACTCTGGCATTTTACCGTCACTTCGTTCATTTATTTGCCGTCAAATTTCCAATGCTTACTAACTCGTAAGTCGTCGTCGACAGAAAACTGAATAGTGATGAGATGCATATTTAAATAGAGGCGCGCATTAAGTAAACGTCGTGTACCTTTGGTACAACAGCTGGTCCAGGCCATCAGAGAAAAAAGCGTTCTGATTTTCTATACTTGTCTTATCAGTTTTTGATAACATTCATAGAGCAACACCTTTACCGTTCCTTCAAAAGAAAGTCACGACCCAAAAGGAAATTGGGCACGGATGCCTTGGAAAAATCAATAAAGGAAATCTATTAAAAGGATAAGCCGGTAAAGGTAAGTGAAAAATATTTCGCAGAACAATTTGCTTTTGATTTATTCTTGATGTTTTGTTCAAACAACACTCGGACAATCCCTAAATACAAACCTAACAAAGAACAAAGACCGATATTTTATAAATATTTTACTTTCAAATAGATACACGGTTTCGGGACATTTATTTTGAAACTGATATTTGGCGCGATTAGCAGTTTCTTTTTTCTAGAAGTGAACTAAAATACATAAAGAAGGAAAAGAAGAAGTAGGGAAAACAATTATTTGATAAGGGTAGGGGTTTGGTGTCAGAGGAAGATTAAGACCTGCGATGTAAGACGAGCTTCGTGGGAAGACCTTGAAAGCCTTCTGTTCAGCTCAGGTAAGGAATAATCAATTTCCGCAAGAGAAAGGAAAAAAAAAAAAAAGATCCCTTTAAAATTGAACCGCTCGGTGCTTCCTTGATCTCTCTCTTCTTTTACTTTCCATTTTCTTTTTTCAAATGCGACCATGCAATTCCCAATTAGTTAATTCTTTTGATTCATGTGTAGCGTTTTTGATTTTCTTTATTAAATCAAGGTTTCCGATATTTTACTTTTCCTTATTTAACTTTTTTTTACTCTTCAAAACGAACACAATTTTCAATTCGCAAAAAAATATTAGTATTTGCTGCATCTTACGCACGCACAGTGACTGTATATCAAAACTCATTTTAGTAATCATAATCTTTTTACTCCGGCGAAGTGTTTATACCCTAAGCTTAAATACATACAATTTATCACGCAGCGCAGATCAGATAATTCTTTACGGGGGAATAAGACAACGATAAAAACATTGAAAGATAAAGCGTCTAGTAACTAGGTTGAATCTTTTCGAGCTCTTCCTGTGAGCTATTGACTTGTAAAGGTAAAAAATAGCCATTAATTCTATGTCAATAAGGCTTTTCAGTAGATAAATTTACACTGAATAAACAGATAGGGCGGGAAAACTCCATATTCTTCCACAGGAAACCCAATGCGACGTATCTAGAAATCGAAGAAGATCGAAATGAGAAGTCTGACTTTCCAATTTGGGTGTAATTGATCTGCGAAGATCCTAAACACTCTATGAATGAATCGTTTGTGTTAAACCTTGTTTGGTAAGTCCCAGTTAAGACTATAGCCCAAGGGCTTTGGCGAGAAAAAAGCATCAAGCAGCAGCTGTTACCAATGCTGTATCTCCTCGTCTACAAATTAACATACGTTAATAGTCCAGGTCGCCGAATTGCATTCCAAATCTCAAGTGCACTTCTCAAGACCACGGATAGAAGTGATGAAGCGAGATTTTTTCATATCTCCAGTAAAAGGAATTTGGAAATACAACACTGACCAACTTGTAACAGGACCTAATAATGCAGCGTTCATTCTTTTTTGGGGTGGGGGTGGGAGGGTGGGGAGAGAAGGTGGACGGGCATAAAACATGCTGTTTTTTCCTTTCGTTTTTCTTTCTTTTCCCATAAATTGCAAGAAATTTAGTGTGACCCAGCCTACCTCCTTCAGTTAAATACAATTCTTATTTACTCCACCCTCAATTTTAATTCCATTTTCGTTTCTTTCTTTCAGTGTTCCACTACAAAGAGCACTATCATGTCAGTTTTCAATATCAGTGGTAACGAGAGCATTTTTGAGATACACGAAGGAGGCTGCTTTCTGAACGAAACACTATCAATCCAAATCTGTCGTATCGTTCCTTACATCCTCATAATCCCTGTCTCCTCATTTGGCAACCTATTGGTTATCTACATTGTCTACAAAGACGAGGCTATGAGAAAAACAATCAATTATTTCATCGTCAACATGAGCATCGCAGACTTGGTGATCACCATTGTATACATGCCCAGAGTCATTACTATACTCCTGTGGGGATACAAATGGCTCGTTTCCGGCCCTATTGCCAACGTACTCTGCAAGAGTGTGGCTTTCCTTTACGAAACAGCCGTTATATCATCAATACTAACGATGGTGATTATCAGTCTAGATCGACTGTTTGCGGTAGTCTGGCCTTTGAAGAAAATAATCACGAAGACTATCTGTAAGATTACAATGGTAGCGATATGGGGGCTTGCTTTGGCGTCACGCTGGCCAATACCTTACGCCCTTAAACTTAAAACTATCCAAAACAACCTCTTCTGTTTTGTCTATTTTGATACTGCTTTCTACCCAGGTGCTGATATGCTATTTTACAAGGTGACATTAATAATGTTCTACGCTATTCCATTAACGATCATATCGATCACCTACACCGCAATAATGATCACTTTAAAAAAACGAAAAATGCCTGGGTGTACCGTCGAGACAACGGGTCAGGCCCTGCGCAACGAGCAACTAAACCGTCAAGTTCTGCGCATGGTGTTGGTGGTGGTTGGTAGTTTCGTATTGTGTTGGATACTATATTTCATCACTATGGTGCTGCGACTCTATGACATCAGTATTCCATGTGACATGTTTTATATTCGTCTTCTGCTTGCTAACTGTAACTGCGCTATCAATCCGTGCCTCTACGTGACCTTGAGTGAGAACTATCGCAGAGGTTTGAAGGGAATTATTAGGCGGAAGAAAAAGATGAGCTATTGTTGTGCAGGGCAACTAAAGAATGAGAAGGTCATGGAGAATGGTGTCAGTAATGAGATAGAGTTGACCACAAGTAAAAGCAATAGTGATCAAATGGTTTATAATACAACTTTGTGAAAAAAAGGAAGTGTGGAAGTGTTGACAAAAATTTCTGTTTTGTGCTTTCTATTTAAGGAAACAGTTTACTACAGGTATTTTAGTTCCTATCAAAAAAAAAAAGTTTCTCAAATATAATCTAAACCTTTTCCCAATCTAATGTCCAGTTAGTTAGCATCCAATCCAGGTACTCATTCCAGAACAGGACTCTGAATTTTTCAATAAAACTATGCAAGACCTGAGCAAGAAAAACCCAATTCATGCTTCATGGCTGATTAAGTACATATGATCACTTACCAAGGCAGGACTTTTTCGTGCCAGTAACTGCACATCATCTCTGTTGATGGTTGTTCTTTTGGCATGTCTACATTATAAATACAAGATGTAATCTAAGCCGAGTTGTTCAAAGATATATTAGTGCTATCTACCTTTGGACTGTTACAGATGTATAGGTGAAGTATAACCTGAAGTTAAAAATTAGAAAAAGGTACTCTATCTATTCTTTGTTTATACAAAATGAGATATCTTGGTCACATTATGGAAATTTAGTGCTTTAACTCGGGCTACTATGGGCTTTAATCACACAGTGGCCATGTTGGCTGAAATTACAATACATTTCTTCCTGCATGGCCTTGCATTCGAATACTTCAGAACAAGACTTCACCCGCACTCAAACAAAGGATTTTATTCCTGTGGGAATAAACATAGATGCCGCATGATTAAGGCTTATTCAGTATACATGCAGTAATAGCATGACAACCTTTCTTTAATCAGCTGTATAAACAAAACAAAAGATCTGATCTACAATCAGATGCAGGGGCCGCGGAGCATACAAAAAAGTGGGGGGGGGCCCTGACATTAAGACATGTCATATTTCAAAACAAATATTTTGAAATTTTTTAACATTTTGGGCACAAAAAGTGGGGGGCCATGGCCCCCCGTCTCCACGGCCCCTGAGATGGCCTACTGTGTCATATTCATGCTTTTATACTTTTTAAGCTATACATGTACATACTTGGCAAACAATTCCAGGTCTACTGCAAAAGATTCTGTAAAACAAGACCAATGCGATTTAATACTGCAGTTACAAATTCAGGAATCATTAAAAATACAAAACTAAACTGGTACATAAAAAATAAAATTTGAAAGCATCTGTTTTATGCAGGCCTTCTACAAAAATTATAGCTGATTAGTTTGCACAATATACCCAGCATTTTGAAGTACGATAGGAACAATAAATAGGTATAAATTCCTCCTCATATGTCACAGTCATTAGCATGTGGCAGGAATAAACCTTTATAGCATCAGGAAGCATCAGTCAAACTATATGAAATTTTTTGGTCATTCAACAAGTCACTTCACACAGAATCAATTCTGAGAATATTGAAAAATGGGTTATATGCACTTTAATCAGTGTAACATGATGATGAGGATAATGTATAATAACACAGGCAGCCGGGCCTTACCACATTGTCTATATGTTGTTTCTGTCAAGGCTGCAATAAATTGACGAGAATATTGCATGCTATTTTCTTCACCTGTCAAAAAAATCAGTACATAAGTTCATACTGTTATGGACATTTTATATTTTTTTAAAAAAAGTGTTATTCAGTGCCACCATTACAAAAAGGATCATATATAAAGTACCACAGACAGAAAATAATCCAAAGTTTTCCTTGCTAAAACCTCAGCCCATGGTAAACCTCGATGGCATCAGTGGCATTTGTGCAAGCATTTGGACTTGAAATCACTGCCCTTTCCTTCTTTTCTCTCTTTCTTTCTTTTACTTTTCTTCTTTTCTTTATGCACTCATTCTTTCTTTTCTCTTCCCTTCTTTTCCTTTCCTTTTCCTTTCTTAGACCCAATGATCTTTTAGATCATTCAACAAATAGTCCAACATGAAAAACTCAAGATTGTTATTAAGCTTAAAATGCATGAAACATTAAAACCATAAGCTTAAATATCCATATCCATATCGCTTCTCAATATACACTGATAGCTGTTTGCTAGGTTACTGGCTTTATTTTTTTTTACATCCTAGCGAAGCATACCTCGTGAGTAAGAACTTACAAATAAAGCAAAGTTATTAAGCTTAATACTTACGTACCTATCTGTTCGCAGATCCTTCCAACAGTGTAATGCAATGCGGCTTTTATCCTCTAAATAATTACAAAAATACGTGGCTTATAAGCTTGAAATCAAGGAAATTTATTGGTAATATGTAACACCTTTTACATTCGGGATGAAATAATACGTATATCTGCCTTCACCTGTTGATAAGCAAGGGCTTCATAATCTGAATCTTGGTCGTCGTCCGACGCCATATTGGATTCGTTTTTCCCGCGCTATTGTACCACAGGGAGCCCAAAGTAGGTATACGGAAAAGAAAAGTTTGGTGGTGGGGGGTGGGGGGAGTGGGGGCGAAACTTGAAAAAGTATTTAAAAAACCGACTTTGTTCGACTTTCTTACAGCGCTTTTCATAATTCTGCGACCTACCGACTCCAGACTTCTGGGCGACGTTGGGCGTTTTAGCTTCCGTCAATCAAAATAATTACTAACTCAGACTATTGAAACTTTGATTGACGGAAGCAAAAACGCGCGACGTCGCCCAGAAGTCTGGAGTCGGTAGGTCGCAGAATTATGAAAAGCGCTGTAATGAAAACTCGGATCCACTGATCATGTGCCCTGCCCAACGGCAAAGGAGTGACGTCTGAATCAGTTTGGTACAACAGTTTTGACAGGGGTTTTCGACAGAGCTTGCCACAGCATGCGACACTAGAGCGGTAACCGATTCATACTGTGCTTTTTTCACGTGCCAAACCTAATAAAAATAAATCCTAAACAAAGCTTTAGAAGGGGTAATATGATTTTAATAATATAAAACTACAATAAACTGATAAAAGAAATTCACAACATTGTCGTTCATTTTTAAATTTGGATAAATATTTTTATAACACCATGAAATACGTTAATGAAATGGGTGAAAAACGTGCTCAGGGCGCATGTTCGGAAAATCGATACAGGAAATGGCGAAACCCCTTGTTTTCGAATAAGAATGTGTGCGGACGAGGCCTGGCCTTATTATTGACCCTATGCAAAAAGCCATGATTGAGGAATGCTTCTTTCTGCTCATCTGCTAAAGTCATAACAACCAGCCTTTGAAAGAGCATGAGAACATTAGTAAATAAACCAAATTTCAGGGTCTGAGCTCAAAAACCTGGGAAGTTAC
>JAAAQI020127237.1:0-14303 GCA_011800005.2 Stichodactyla mertensii | reverse complement strand
ATCAGGCTGTTTCCCATATTGTTCAGTCAGGGAGTAATAAGATTCATTTGCACAACCTAGCAGTTAAAATTTTTCTCCTTGCAAAAGCAAAGAATATTCATTCGACAATTGATTGGATACCTAGACAACTGAATGGAAAGGCAGATCTTTTGAGTCGTTTTATAGACCTTGAGGACTGGTGTGTTAAAGATTGTTATTTTGAATTAGCTGTTTCTCGTTGGGGACCATTTAGCATTGATTGTTTTGCTAATGACTCTAATGCTAAAGTCTCTAGGTTTTATTCTCAGAATTACTGTCCATCTACTCTTGGGGTTGATTCACTGGCGTTTCATTGGGGTGGGGAAAATTGTTGGCTTGTGCCACCTGTTAGGTTGATTCCTGAGACTATTATGCATGTCCTCGCTTGTAAGTGCCAAGGGGTCTTAGTTGTCCCCCTCTGGCCTTCCTCAGTTTTTTGGCCTTTTCTTATAAACAGATTAGGTGTCTTTAAATCATTTATCATAGATCGTATACAGATTGACAAAGGTTCCCATGTATTTATACATGGTTGTAATAAGGAGTCTTTATTTGGTTCTGAAAACCTTAATTCGCCCGTTCTTTTTCTTAAGCTAGATGGGGCTATTTAAAAGTTAAAAAGAAGAGAAATGTAGTTTTATGTTTTGCAATTTTTGTTGAGATAATTAAGACCACTGGGTCGTTCTAAGCAACACTGGTTGCGTTTCGGTCCACTGGGTCTATGAAATTAACGCGACACTAGTTGGTGTGCGGTTACAGTGGTTCACTTGAGTGACTAATGCAACACTGGTTGTGTGAAGGTCCAGTGGGACTGTTGATCTATCTTGATAGTTCTATTTACTTAGTGTGTTGAATAGTACGCCTATTTGTGAATGTAGTCAGTAACATATACTTTTGTAATTTGTTATGTAGCTTTGATTTTTTCTGAATTAAAAACATTTTATTCTGTTGTATAAGTCTTTGTCATTATTTTTCAATTTTATTAATTTTATTGCCGTTTTATTGTTTCATCTTTTAAAAGGTTCTTTTGTGTTTCAAGAACCAACAAGACATCTAGTTGATCCGAGATTGAAAGATCTTGCTGCTGGTTTACCCCTTAGATGTGTAGGCGCTAAAGCCCATTCTACCACCGATAGGTACTCGACAGGATTCCAGAAGTTTAAAGCCTGGACAAGCCAATTTAAGGAATTATGTGCTCTTCCAGCGGATAGTCTGACTGTTTCTCTTTATTTAGAACATCTTATTAAATCCGGGGCGCCCTATTCTGCTTTAGAATCTGCCAATTATGGTATTAGGTGGGCGCACAACATCTATGGTTTACCTAACCCTTGTGATAATGTAAGCGTTTCGTGTGTTTTAGAGTCAGCTAAACGCTTCCTATCTAAACCGGTTAAAAAGAAAGAGCCTATTACTCCTGAAATGTTGTCCATGATTTGTAATCATTATGTGAGTCCAAATTCCAGTCTTTCTCAGTTGCGTACGGCGGTTATGTGCGTCACGGCCTATGCTGGTTTTCTGTGTTATAGTGAACTTGCAGGTCTGTGGTGCTGTGATGTTAAATTTTGTGGCAATAGTCATGTTGAGTTACATATTGTTAAAAGTAAGACGGATATTTATAGGGATGGTTCAAAAGTTTTACTTGCAAGAACCGATTTAAATACTTGTCCATTTAATCTTCTCTCAAGATATGTTCAAGAAGCGAATATAGATTTGTGTTCTTTGTTACCTTTTTTCCGTAATCTCCATGTTGATTCCCATGGGAGGTATAGTCTACGTTCACAAGGCTTAAGTTATTCACGTGCCAGATCTATTGTTCTCGAAGCGATAACTAACATTGGTTTTCCTGCTGATAAGTTTGGTTTGCATAGTTTTCGATCTGGTGGCGCCACAGCTGCTGCTAATGCTGGCGTGAGTGATAGGTTATTTAAACGCCACGGAAGATGGAAAAGTGAAACCGCTAAAGATGGATACGTACAGGACAATCTTAAAGTTCTTCTTTCTGTTTCCAAGAGTGTGCTTCTGAATTAGTATTAATTTAATGATAATTCGTTCTTTTTTGCTCTTTCTTTATCATCGAAACTATTGGCATATCTAATAAAGAGATGCCAATGCCTGATCTGTCTTTATGTCATGAATGTAATTTAGTTTGAAAATAATTTATATTCGTTCGTCAGTTAGAATATAAAGGTTCTTTATGAGAATACACGATGAGCTGAGATGAAATTCTACCGAGTTATCTCCCCACTTCTCGATGCAGAAAAGAATTCTTATGCTTTAAATTCAGAAATTTGTGAATGTTCGCCATTGAAATTTGCCCAGTCGTCATTCACTGCTCAATTTCCCGAGGAGATAAGGCAAGTAAAGTTTCAGAGCTTGAAGTTAGAAGAGACATTGGGACATTGAATTCGAAGATATTCACCGCAAAATTGCAAAATCGCAAAATCGTTACGTGAAATAAGTTACTAGAATAGTAGTACTAGTTAATAAAGTGTTGTTCCAGTTTACATTTCAGTTACATTGTTAATAAATACGTTTCCATGTTTAACTACTGTTAGAGTCCTTCCATGTCTGGGACTAAAGTAATTTCTAAGGACCTTTATTTGATGTTAAACAATTAATTCCTCACACACAGATTGTATAAAACATAATCATCCTGATTCCCATCCCCATTTTTGTCATTTTGATATTGCTGAATGGGTATTGGAAAATAAGGTTTGGTTTAGTTCTTTCAAAGATAAGGAAATTAGGAGCTTTTGAGGAAAACTGGACACCAGTTCTAATCAATCATGTTATTTTGTTAGCCAAGCAGTTTATTTATCAATGTAAATACAAGAATACATCATTATCCTTGAAACTTTTTATTTCAAAGTTAAAATCGATCTACTTATCCAAATGGCGAGAGAGAGAGAAACATTTGAAAATTTGATTATTCAATAGATTACCTAACCTATTTATATATATTTTAATAAAGTCGCCTATGTTACATAGTTAGTATATTTAGTATCCTTTTTCCCCCCTTCTTCTTTAAATTTTTTTTGTTAATGCAATCGTTTATATATGTTTTTAAGTGATTCTTGTATTAACTGTAACTGTAAAATACGTTCTTTCTGTAACTGTAAAAAATTAAAAAAATCTTTTAAAAAACCCTCATGTGTGGACAAAAAACAAAGAAACATCTTGAACACTTTGAAGAGCTAAGAAAAAGTAAACAAACAGCTTAAAGATCTAGATAAAGAAGTTGAAAGCGTTACGATGGAACAGAAAAATTTAGAATTATAAAGTATTTCAGCATTCTCATCAGCCATCACTCCCTATTTGCTCAAAGTATTTGAGGATAAATACAATCCTAAAACTGCAGCTACAATTACAAAGAGACATCGCAACCTTGAGAAGTGCTTGCAGTAACAAAATTCCGCCTCATTGTGAATCGTCAGATTCTGAATATATTAAGAGAAGAAAGAATGAACAGAAAAAAACTTTGATCTCATAGTGGCAAAAGAGATAGGAAAAGAAAAGAAAAGTGTATTACTACAGCAGTTCAAGCGATTCAGAGTCCGCAGATGATAGCCAGGACAGCAAGAATGATTATCACCCTCACAAAAAGCACACAAACTCAAACTTGAACAGCTCCTTTCAAAGAACTGCTACTGTTACGGATGCACATAATAATGATACTAGAACATGTGCTCTTAATGAACATGCTACAATTGCTGTTGTCATTGAAAATTCAATACAAAAGTGACTAGAAAAGTAAGAACAGTTTTCACTGTAATTAATATTATTGAAAGTTGAGTTTGTACATACACTGTTATTTACTGTGATAAACATATTGAGTTTCTTTATTTGTTTACATTATATCTACTTGATTATTTCTTTGAATTATGTACTTGATCTGAACAGTTTTGAGTTTACAAATGCAAAGAACAAGAATTGATAAAAAGTATTACATGTACTTAGTAGCTTCACCAATGAATCCACAATGTCGCCTGCGTTTGGAAAGCCTAGATAAGACTATCGATATGCTTGCATTATCCAAAACATGGTTGGACAACACAACAAGTGATATGGAGATTAAGCTGCCCAGATTTGCTTGCATCAGGCTGGACCATACAGGAGCTAAGAAAGGTTATAGCAGAGTAGCCATTTATATTAGAGATGGATGCCTTTTCGTGTAAGAAATGATATCAACAATAGCGGTCATGAATGTTTATGGATTGAATTAATTCAGAAAAATGTAAACCCACCATAATGTTGCACTTACAGAGCCCCTGATGTGAATTTTCAAGATTTTATTTCTAATTTACACAACTGTATGCCTGCCACTGATTTGAAAAAATGTTGTATGTCATAGCCTTGTTCTGAATAAAGCTAGTCGCGTTTTGGCACATGGCATCCGCTCGTACATATAACATGGTGGCAGCTGTGTTTAGCCCAAAAAAACTAACCTTGAAACATCCTTTCCGTCCTCCCAAACATTGCTAATATTGGCGGTACATCCTAGAGAAGGAACAACCAACCCAAGAAGCTCAAGTCAAGGGAAACGGCGACCACAAGCAACAATTTGCTTGACAATCTGCTCAAGATTATCCAGTTGTCAAGGAAACAACCAAGATTTTCAACCAAGCTTTTCAAGCCCTCAAGACTCCAGATGATCTTATATACCTCCAGAGGTGTACAAGTAAACATAGACTGTAGAAATTTGACTGTTAGAGCAACTTTGTTTTAGTTTTAACTTAGAGATTTCCAGTGCTTTGACGCTCGAAATAAGTTTTATCAAGTTAAATTTACACAGGGAGTCGCGCCAGGACAGGGGCTAGCCACAGGAAGCCCTAAGATAGAAAAACTCATATTCTTAGTATTTCTCAACTATTTGTAGAGATTTATTGCATCTTTTCTTGTTATATAACATCATTGTTATTTATATTCTATATTTCTGTAAATCATGGCTACCTATCAAATTCCTGCTCAATCACCTACGTCTGTTAAGGGAGACATGGCAGAGAATTGGAAGGACTTCAAAAACTCATGGGAATACTACGTTATCGCTACTGACCTCAGGTCAAAACTGGCTGAAAACAACAGCAAAGAAATCGTAGCGGCTATGCTCTGCACCATAATGGGGGCAGATTGTAAAAGAATTATGAACTCCTTGCCATGGACAAGAAAGACCCAGCCAAAATCCTTCAAGAACTAAAGAAACACTTCATCCCTCAACGAAACGTCTTATACGAGTGCCTTGTCTTCAACTCTACCTCTCAGAAACCTGGGTAAACCATTGATGAATTTGTGGTACACCTGAGACAACTAGCCGAATCGTGTGAATTTGGAATACTCAAAGACTCTCTCATACGAGACAGAATTGTGATTGGTACTACAGATGAAGGCGGACGTGAACGACTACTAAGGGAGAGGCCTGTACCAAACCTAGCGAAGGTAATCAAAAGTCTTTGTGCATTTGAGATATCAAGGACTCACAGACAGGTCATCAGTGGAAAAGAGCCAGAAACCGTACACTATACAGAGATAAGATGCAACCTCAACAAATTCAAGGGACCCAGGAAAGGGGGCAAACTTGCTGATCGAAAGAAGCCCTCTACGCCAAAACCCAAACAGCGACAGTCATCAACAGACGACTCTAGGTGGTGCGGCCGAAAGGCAGACCATGCACGTAAAGACTGTCCCGCCAAAGAGGCAAAGTGTCGTCTGTGCCAGAAAAAGGGCCACTTTGCTATCGTCTGTCAGTCCACTAACTGTGTCAACAAAGTCGATAATGATGACTACATTGACAACTTCTATATGATGGGAGAGGAGAGGTCACAGTCGTTAGTGATCAAACCCTTTGGCTCAAGGGACTTCAACTCGACCAGAAATGTGAAGCTGTCGTGCTCCTCATCCCCTCCTGCTGAAAGTGAAGGAGAAACTCAAAATCATGGTAGGAGACAGTCATCTCACCTGTAACTGAACCAACAGACTGGTGTTCTATGGTTGTCGCACCAAAAAGGAACCAAGATGTCAGTGTGTGTGGATCTGACGAACCTCAACAAAACTGTCAAGAGGGAGGTCCACCCTATGGCTAGTGTCTACGAAAACCTAGCAAAGATTAGAGGCAGCAAACTGTTTTCTAAACTCGACGCCAACTCGGGATTTTGGCAGATCCCGTTAGCAGAAGAGTCTCATCTGCTAACCACATTTGTGACACCCTTTGGGAGGCACTGTTTCAACCGCCTCCCATTCAGGATAAGCTCTGCACCTAAGGTCTTCCAGTGCACAATGTCTTCAGTGCTGGAGGGAATTGAGGGGGTCACTGCCTCATGGATGACACTAATTCACAGCCAAACTCACGAAGTACACGATGTTTGCCTCCGGCAAGTTCTAGACCGACTACAGAAAGTAGGCATCACTCTAAACGACAAGTGTGAGTTCTCCTAACGTAAGATAAAGTTCCTGGGCCATGTGATATCAGAAAACGGCGTGGGGGCAGACCCAGGCAAGACAAAGGCGGTTTGAGAGTTCCCACAACCTACCAACGCTAAAGAGCTTCAGAGATTCAATGGTATGGTTAACCAACTAGCCAAGTTCATTCCAGAGTTAGCGACGATCAACGAGCTACTCAGTAGGTCAGCTACTGAGAAAAGAGGAAAAGGTCTTCCAAGAGAACAAGCAGAAGCTTACCTCACATGTGTGGGCCCACTACGACCCCAGTAAGCAAAGTGTTGTTGCTGCAGACATGTGCCAGGATGGTCTAGGGGCTGTCTTGCTACAAACTGATGCCTCTGGCTGTTAGCCTTTGCCTCTCACTCTCTCAATGATACCAAAAAACGCTATGTGGTCATTGAAAAGGAGGCTTTGGCAGCAACACGGGCATGCTAGAAGTTCAATGGCTACGTCCTGGGCACTGAGTTCACCCTGGAGACTGACCACTGACCCCTCGTCCCTGTACTATCAAGCACAGATCTTTCTAAGCTACCTCCAAGAATCCTCCGTTTCCGCCAGTGTGTATCTGGCCCACAAATGGACAGATACACACTGGAGGTAAAGTACGTGCAAGGAGTACATCAATGTAAAGCTGACACCCTGTCAAGGGCACCAACAAGCGAGCCAGCTGCAGGAGACCTAAAGCTCATTGAAGAAGTAGAGGAACACAGAGAATCTTTAATCAGATCTCTCCCAGCAACTCAGCAACGACTTGAGGAGATCAAGACCACACAAGACAGAGATGCAGTCTGCAAACAAGCGAAGGCTTACTGCCAGGAGGGGATTGCCCAACATCATGCCCTCTCAACCACTACTGAAACCATACTGGGAAAACAAACAGCATCTTACTGTAACAAAAGGACTGCTCATGTACAACAGCAGGATTGTAATCCCACAATCACTCCAGCTGGGAGTGTTGGAGGCTATCCATGAGGGCCACCTTAGTATCACTAAATGCCAAGGTCGTGCCAGCTACTCAGTCTGGTGGCCACTTATCACTAAACAGATAGAGGCCATGGTAAACCGGTGCCACATCTGCTCCAAACTACGCCCTGAAAGGAAAGACCCTCTCATGCCATTGTCATACCCCAGCATGCCATAAACAAGCCTCAGCACAGACCTGTTTGAGCTCAACAAGAAGACATACATTGTTGTTGTAGACTATAACAGCTGATGGTTTGAAGTCAAACAGCTTCATGCAGTAACAGCCAGTGCAGTAATACGTGTGATGTGTGAACTCTTTGCAACACATGGTATACTGGACACTGAAGTCTCTGATAATGGGCCTCAGTATGCCTGCCAGGAGGACCGCCAGGAGTTCAGAGAATTTGCCAAGGACTGGGGATTCCAACACATCACATCCTCTCCAACCTATCCACAAGCCAACGGTGAGGTAGAAAGAGCTGTCCAAACAGCTAAGAACATCCTTAGAAAGAACGCCAATTCATACCTAGAACTGTTGACCTACCGAACTGCCCCTCTGAGGAATGGACATACACACATTGAGCTCCTCATGAGCAGGAGGCTCCGAACATGACTGCCAGCAGCATCTGAAGTTCTAGAACCTACCAAAGTCAACCACAAGGAGGTAGAAAGGAAAGAGGAAGCCTACCGAGAGAAATACATGAAGAACTACAACATCCACCACAAAGTTGTATCTCCTCCAGCCCTTGAAGGAGACCAAGTCTACATACATGAACAACAGAAATACGGAGAGATACGAGGGAGACACAGCAATCCGAGGTCATACAAAGTGCTTACAGAAACTGGTGCAAGCATCAGATGAAACCGACATTCGCTGATCCACACCAGGGAGGAAGCAGCAATGATGGATGAAGGAAGCACAGCAACTACCACCAGCAACCAAGATCCTACAACCCCATCGCAATAGCAATTGCCTCCAATTGCTATGTCTCCCACCATGGATGAAGCTGTCAGTCTAGCAGACAGGTTAAGCCTAATCAACAGCCTGACATGCACTACTATTAGGAGCTACTCTATACTTTTCACAGCAACCCATTTGTTCAAGTTTATGTTAATGTGATTTATATAACAGTGTAATCAAGTTGTGATCTGTATTGTGACTAGTATCCTTCAGCTACCTTTAGCTAGCAACTTACATTCAACTCGAAGGGGAGATGTTGTATGATGTCATAGCCTCGTTCTGCATAAAGCTAGTGGCGTTTTGGCACATGGCGTCTGCTCGTACATATAACAGAAAAGTCTAATTTGGTGATTCTTGGAGCCTTAAATGTAAATTTGTTACCAAATTCCTATGGTAAGAAAGATAAACAAGAGTTACAAAAGTTGGGACTATCAAAAAGCGGGTTACCCAGCTCATGACTGGATGCTTATCAGATTCAGCCCTTGAATACTTAGGTTGAATCTAGTATAGAGATATAACCTATAGGTTTCTGTTGCCATCACAATGAAGATGGCAGTGGGGGCAATTGCTACTGTACAGGGGTCAGTGGTAGCCATTCTCCAGTCAGCCAGTAGTAAGCCAGGTGACATTTTTCACCAATGAGTGTTGCAAATGACACCCTGGTTTCCCCCTCAATTAAAAGCAAAGATTTGAGCTTTTTGAGTTGGGTCTCCTCATAACTGCACCTTCTGACCATGGCTAGAGGAGGTGATACCACAAATCCTGGCTTGACTCCACTGTGTTTGAAACTAACAAACAAAACAAAGCCCCTTTGTAAATATTAAAACATGGAGTAATGCTTTCAAATTTTTGTTGGGTGTACACTTCCAAATCCCCTCTCATGAAGCACCTGTAGTCATGAAGCTTGTATGAAAGACAGCGATTATGGATCAAGTGTGGAAGACTTAATGACTTGGAATCTACCAAGGGAAAGACAACTTTCTCCAAGATTACTTAGCGAGATTTCTCTACTGAAAGTTTTGGAAAGCAGGGAAAAAAAAACAACCTCACAGGACAAATATCTGAGGATATGTTAAAAAAAATAACCCAAAATGATAAGAATATGAAGAGTTCAACTTAAGAATAATCTACCTTTAACATAAGAGTCAACTTGAGCTGTTCAATAAAACAGAAGTCACCTTTGAATAACTGGATCGCTCGAAGAATTTTGAACAGGATTTTGTCTGTCTACCCAAATTCAACCCTTTTAATTCAAATGGTAAGTAATGAAGTTCGTGAGTTTCATGCCATCAGATGAAATCTAGAACAGACCTTCTTTCAAACCTGTCTAGTGTGATTCCTCTCCAACTGTCACCATATCGGAAAACAGACAATGAATAGTGATTAATTGTTGCAGTATTATAGTTTGTCAAAGTTCTGTAGTCATCGCCATAACTACCTTGAAAATCAGGATCAACCCCCCAGTTTTTAAGCAAATAATCAAATACACTTTTATGGTTAGGGACGTACTTTGCACAGCATAGTAGTTTTCTATCAATTGTCATTTCACCAAATTCCTTTAGATCTGCTTCACTGTCAAACAACACAGCTGTCTCCAGAACCTCTGCTTGCACTGGCTTGTCCCCTACATTTCTCCTTTTAAACAGTTTACAACATCTTCCACCACAGCCTTCATGTTTTTTTGTGCTCTTTTGAGCCAGTTACCGCATACTTGTGTATGTTGTGTAAGTCAAACTTGGTAAAATTAGCATGCACGTTCCCAGTAAAGAAAACAATTGGATGTGCATTTCAAAGGCCTTCGATGG
Organism: Stichodactyla mertensii; assembly: GCA_011800005.2. Classification (NCBI taxonomy): domain Eukaryota; kingdom Metazoa; phylum Cnidaria; class Anthozoa; order Actiniaria; family Stichodactylidae; genus Stichodactyla; species Stichodactyla mertensii. The sequence continues at coordinate 4,124 of JAAAQI020127237.1, read as the reverse complement.
TAGATGGAATTATCCAAACTGCATTCTTCGCCAACCTTCAAATTCTAATCCCCACTATCATAACTACAAAGGAAGCAATAGTGTGTATTATTGGCCATCGTGGGACCAAGCTGTGCATTCCTCTACGTTGATGTTGGAACTAATGGTAGAATGTCCAATGGAGGTTTTTGCAAGGAGTGTTTATTATATCCATTACATTATAGTGTTTATTATTATCCATTATAATATACTTCATTGTAATTGTGTATTTGTAAATATAGTAATAAATTCACTCATTCATTCAAATAATTATTACATAAAAAATTTTTTTTACATTAACATACATATAAGTATTGATAACATTGTTGGAATTGTCCAATGTTTTATTTGTTATTGTAGTTGTAATGTTGGATACTATAAGGCCATTGTGATATGTAAACTAAGTGGTTTGAAAGTACATGAAAAGCACGTTAAAAATGTTGTGAATTCAAAATGTTCAAATAACCTTGGGCTTTGTGTTTGATATAGTCATAGCACTCATGATTGTATGCAATCATTCAGGTCGTAGTGTTGATACAAGTACTTTAACACAGTATGCTGTTGTGTTAAATGGCACAATGACACTACTAAATAAATAATTTATCAGCTTTGAAACAGTTCAAGCAAAATATTTGGACAGTTTATATAGTTCCCCAACGATACCAGCCTTATTTTCTTCTTTCACATCAAAGTGTGAAACTGTATTTTTTCTTTTTGAAAGCAGTTGCCTTTGCTTCCCAGCCACTAATATACTTTTTTTTTACAAACAAACAGAATTGCTTTTTGCATGAAGGGTGCCATTTTTACTAGTAATGGGTGTGTGCAAAGCATGTCTTCACTGTTATTTGTTTCACCATGCCATGCCAATTTTTTTGTAGTTTTAATGGTGCTTAAGAGTTTCAGTATTCTTGACAGCTACTGCTCGCTGTTTACTTAAAGCATTTGAGACAGAAACAACTGTAAAACTGCAGCTGGCAAATTAGATCTACAAAGAGATATTGCAACCTTGAAAACACCTGTGGTAACACAATTCTGCCACAAGCACAACAAAGCAGAACTATTCAAGACCTTGTTGAAAAAAAAAACAACAGGATAAAATGGCAACATTTCATCCCTTCACTTTTCATCTGTCCAATTGAAAACTGTGTGTAAAAAGGAAAGATGTTCAAGTTGTGAGTCAGATTCTGATTCTGAACAAAGAAAACACAAAAAGCAAATGCAATCTTGCTGTGACAAAAAGAGGCAGGAAAAGTCTAATAGAGGCATAGAAAGTACCACAGCAAAGTCAGTGATCTGGTACAGAAAATCAGTGATCCATCAGGTATGAAAACCATTTCAAAACTAGTAAACTTTTAAAATTAGAAAGCCACAATCTCATAGCTATAAACTTCAGGCATGACGTTTTCAAATATCTAAGGGAAAAACATCAAATCTTGAAAGATGAACTTAGATACTATGCAAGTATTCAAACACTAAGAAACATCTATTATTCACTAATTTATCCCTATCTATCATATGGAATCCTTTCATGGGGAAGCACTTATCAATCAAACTTGTCCAGAATATGTACCATTCAGAATAAATGCATTAGAAGCATGTTCTATGCTAACAAATATGAACATGCAGCTCCATATAATTTTCTTAATGTTCTTACATTCAATAATATCTTTATTTTCAAATCAGCTGTATATGTATATCAAATTATTAACAAAAATACTGAAGTTTCTACGCCAGTATTTCATAATACACTTAAATTGGTTGACGAGCAACAATCTTGATGCTTGTCAACCTTGTATTAAGATGCATTTCATTCAATTACAAATTTAGAATATCTATAGGTATTTGTAATTTATAAGGCGCTTATAGACTATTATTTTGAAATAATAGTCTAACACTGATTTTGTTATTCCTCTATGTCTGTCTTTCGCTAAGCATTTACTTTCAGTGGGTGGTTGCTGACTAGAAAGTTTACACTCCCTCAACAACCACACATACACACTTAATATTTACCTTGTTTATACCTATTCCCCTAAGATTCCAGATTGTAACTGTATATCTCTATTATTTATTATTATTGTTGTACATGTGTGAATTTAATGAAAATACTTTAAAAAAAAACTAATCGATAGAAAGGAATCATGTTTATAAAGAAAAATTAATATTACAATGACTTTAATTAAGTAAATATTATAGTGGCATTTTCTAATGAAAATTTTTAACTCAACAAAACAGAGACTATTGATGACTTCAAAGTTAGTGATGTGGACAGCACACTGCTTGCTCAATCCAAGAGGATTTTTTTAAAAACAATGTTTCATCTTACCACATCAGTAAGCTATTCAGTGTCTTCAGTGTTGGTATTGATTTTTACTCATATTATTTTTATAAGTCAAAATATTGTTCTAGTTGTTACCATTAAAAAATGGTTGCTTTTATGATATAAGCCTAAGGGTTTGTTTTTAACCCTTAGAGGACAAAGTACGGCTGTGGCCATAGAAAATTACGTCATTTTATTTTTGGCTGCTTTTTGTGATTCTACATGAAGTATAGATACTGTTTTGTGACGAAACCACTGGCAATGGATAATGGCTCATTTCTTTGAAATTTTTTCGTAAATACATGGATTTTTCAATTTTTAGTGAATTTTTTTGAAAAGGTTTTGAACTTTAAAGCGTTGCCCCTTTAAAGTTAGCATCTTGGGACGTATACAGAATCATATTTTGGATAATGGTGAATTCAGGACTGCCTGAATTAAGGTTTGTTGATGAAGAGGACTTGCCTTTGAGTTCGATTCGTGTTGTTCACTTGGAATCAGAAGATGAACAGCCTTCAGATATAGGCTCTAGTGCCTCAGAGTCAAGTGAAGAGGAAACTGATGAAGATGAGATGTCTTCTGATGAAGAAAGCAAAAATAGAGAAGAAGTTGTCCACAAGTATAAAAGTCTGAAATGGCAAAGCCATATTCAAACACCAGTTGATAAAACCTTCAGCAAACAAGTTGGCTTGACAGCAGACATTGACAGCAATTCTTGCATCGATTTTTTTGAATTGGTATTTACTGAAGATATCTATCAGCTGATTGTTGAAGAATCCATTCGCTTTGAAAGGCAAAAGCGACATATTGATGTCAATTCTTTGGGTAATCTGGGTGAATTAACCATAGCAGAATTAAAAGCATGGCTTGGATTGACCTTAGCGATGGGATTGATTAAAAAAAATGATCTAAAATCCTACTGGTCAAAAAATCCAATCATTTCTATACCATATTATGGGAGTACCATGTCCAGAGATCGCTACCTAGCAATTCTACGTTTTCTTCATTTTGTAAACAATGAAAACACACCACAAGCTGATGACCCTGGAAAAGATAAACTTTGGAAAATCAGACCATTCCTTAATTTATTATTGCCAAGGTTTAGTGAGGTTTATAAGCCTTCTCAAAACTTAGCAATTGATGAAACTTTGATCAAGTTCAAGGGACGGGTGCACTTCAGACAGTTCTTGCCACTGAAGAGGAGTACACGTAGATTGTATAAAACGGTTTTTCATAGCAGAATCCTCCACTGGCTACATTCTCAATACCATTATTTACACTGGAAGAGAGGGACCCAAAACAAATAAAGGTCTTGCTCAAGATGTTGTCCTAAAACTTGCAGAGCCATACAATAACAAAGGCTACAGATTGTCTGTTGATAACTGGTACTCCTCGGTGCCACTTTTTCTTGAATTAGTTAAGAAAATGGTATCCTTGCTTGTGGAACAGTCAGAAGCAACTGCAAGTACCTGCCTACAGAAATACATTGCAGCAAATCCTAAATGTACTTATTGGTGGAAATTCATTTGTATGTGAAACCATCCCCATCAACCAACCCGCTCTCAATATCTGCTTCAGTTGTCAAGTTTTCCACCACCCTGTTGCATCTGGGAGTCACAGAAATTGCAAAGTCCACATTCAGAGAGTTGAAACAGTGTTTGAATGCGGTATCTGCCATGTAAGGATGTGTCCATCTCCCTGCTTTGAGCGCTACCATACATTGGTTGATTATCTTTTTGATGACCCTTCAAAAACAGGCAAGAAGAGAATAAAAGATGCCCAAGGAAGACCT
>JAAAQI020127226.1:0-14304 GCA_011800005.2 Stichodactyla mertensii | reverse complement strand
AGTGTTAAGGTAGCGGCGCTAAAATACTTGAAGTGATTGCCCAGGATAGAAATCAAAAGTGAAGAACCCCGTCACACAAGCTGGTTTGCCCATATAACTTGAGTAAGTTGGACAAGTCACCGAAAATAAAAGTAATAGAGAAAGAAATTGGTACATTTGGCGCCCGATAAGGGACCCTCACTGTAAAGCACTATCGACTGAAAACGTCTTGGAGTTCGCCGCACATTGAGGTCGCGGTCCTTGTAAGACGTTCAAGATTGCCCGCTTGAGCCACCTCGAAAAAAATTGGAATTGCAGGATACGATTGAATTCCTACAGAATCCTTAGAATATGGAACAACTTTAAACGCTATTGAAAAACAGTAACTACAGGAACAGTGTTCAAGAGAAAATCTGCTGTTCTACTTTGGACAAACCTATACTCAAGTGCAAGCTGAAGTAAAAGAAGTTGTCCAAACGTTCTGACCGTCGTTCTGTCCAAGTACTGTTAAAAGAAACGGTAGCCGTTTGAAACAACCTTATCTGGAGATCTGATAAAGTTAAGTATCGAACAAAGTTTCTTAAGATTTGTCTTTAAAGGCAACTACAACCGTTTGAAATAACCGTGGTTTTCAACTTTCATCTTTGGATACCTTAAAGGCACCTACAGTACGATTGAACAAGATTAAACATCTAAATCAAGTTTGAACACTGTAAGAAAGAAAAAAAAAACCCCTTATCTATTGTAAAAAATCTAGTAGCTTAGTATTTATATATATACCTTGACATGTTAGATTTAACTTACGTTATTTTCTTTAATCTTATCGTTCATTTATTTAGTTTTAGTTGTTAATATCTTCAAGTTCAAGGCAAGTCTCTTAGGGATTTGATATTTAATTGAACGTTTGTTACATTTTAGCAACATTGTTCCATTAGTCACCTCGTTGAAGATTATTATATCTTACTATTACAACAAGAATTAGCATTAGAGCAAGTGAAATATTATACTATCAAGCAATATCTCAATTTAAGTTATATTTTTTTAGGTAAGAAGGAACATTTCATCTTGTGTGCGTTGATTGGCATCGAATTGGCCTGCCGCCACTGCAACTCTGGTTTGCTTTCTTTGCCTCTTGTTCCGCTCTCGGATACGCCTAAAGGAGGGAGTAATCTGTGTTGTATATGTTTTTGTATGCAAACAGAGAACCGAGCTTGGCGCCGGTAGGTATAACTATATTTCTCTTAATAATATTTGGGAGTTATATTAAATACCCCATCCATGATATGGCTGAACGTGGTGAATTTGATGAGAACGAGGTTACTCAACTAGCTGAAGCTATTATGACCCTTAGACAGTCAGGGTTGTTTTCAGTACAGCCAATAGATCAAGAAAATCCATTTGATTTCCAATTTACTAACAACCTAACTACCACTCAGTATCGAATGACGCCAACACCAACAAGTCGGAAACAAACGACATCCGGAACCTCCAGACTCTTGCCTCCAACGAACTTTACCTTACCAGAAACGTATGTGGTAAATGCAGCAAGTACTCCTACGCCTTGGAACGGGAAAGACCGAAAACACGAGCTTCCAAAGCCAATTAATACTGACGTAGAGCCCCTTGTACTCCGCCAGACACCTAGGATCTCGAACTTTTCAGGCGAAACCTCCAAAGGTGATGTGGGTTTCGAAGCTTGGATGTTCGAAGTAAAATGTTCGAAGGTCTTTGAAGGGCGAGGCAAGTCGTCTTGCCATGCATCTCAGCGAGGATGCCACTTTAAGGGAAATCCTGCGGAAACTCGAGATGGTTTATGGTATAGTGGAAAGTGGCACAACTTTGCTTCAGCAATTTTATAATTCCAAACAGGAAACAGGTGAGACGGTCGCAGCGTACGGATGCGGGCTGGAAGACATACTAAATAAGGCAATCAAACGAGGAGCTGTAGATAGGACGCAGGCCAATGAAATGCTTAGGAGTAAGCTATGGACTGGACGTAGAGACGAAAGAGTACGAAACGCTACACGCTATAAGTATGAAAGTATTCGCGACTTCGATAGACTCAGAGCCGAGCTGAGGGCCGTAGAACAGGAGATAAAAGAACTGGAGCGTGTGCGCCCAAAGGTACCAAGAGAACAGAAGGCACCATATATGCAACAGACAAAAACTGAAAATTTAAAGATGACGAGTACAGACGCAAATCCAGAGAATAGTGCAGTGACTGAGTTGACAAGAAGGGTGCGTGAGTTAGAAACTAAAGTAAAAGAACTTCCAGACAACACAAAGTTACTCAATAAGATTCTACAAAAGATTGAGAATTTGGAAAAAAACGGTGGACGTGAGAAAGAGCACAATTCTTCGTTAAACTCGGTGCGACCTCTGCCGGGGGACAGGCGGTAGGTCCGGGTAAGTATGAAGGTCCCAAAGTGCCTGAATTACTAGAAGACATTAATGTAAGTTTATCATATATAGAGAATGTACCCTGTCTGGCGTTAGTCGATACTGGTTCGCAGGTTTCTACTGTCAGTGAAGATTTCTTTAATGAATTCCTAATGTCGTATTGTCCTTTACAGCACCTAGATAGTATCCTAAAAATTGAGGGGGCAGGAGGCCAAGATGTACCATATCTGGGTTGCATCGAAGCTGAAATCTCATTTCCAGATGAAAGCAGTGGAGTCGTCGAAAGCATCCAGACGCTACTTCTAGTTGTCCCCAATACAACGTTTAACAAACAAGTGCCATTGGTTATAGGGACAAACCTGATAAAATACTACAAGCAGCAATGCATAGAGCAGTATGGAATATGTTACCTTCAGGGGCAAAGCCTGACTTAGCATGGAGACTGCCCTATTAGTACTTGACGCAACAGAACAAAAGAGCAAAAAGAGCATTCAAGGAAAACAAGGTAAGAACAGGTGGGGACGCAAAAGTGATTAAAGCTAAGGAGACCACAGTAATCTGGACAACCCTTAAAACGAAGAGGATCGGCGCGTCTCTGTCTGCCTTAGTAGAAGCCGGGAACGATGAATCATTATCCCCGTTGGAAGTTATTCCAACCTTGGTCGAAGTGAGAATGGATGGAAGGGCAAATAGCATTCCCGTTAAGGTACATAATCCGTCATCGAAGGACGTGACAATTCCTTCCAAGGTGATTTTGGCACATTTGGAACAAGTAAACTTAGTCGACAGTTCAGAGGGATTTCATGGGGCCGAGGAAGCACAGCTAGGACCAGATTCTCAATTTGATTTCCACGATTCACCTATGGACGAGCACCAGAAGAAGAAAGCTTTTGAACTTTTGAAAAAATGGGAAGCCAGGGTATTCTTAACGGGCTTTAATGACTTGGGATGTACGTCAGCTGTAAAGCATAAGATTAATCTTGTTGACAATGCGCCCTTCAAGCAAAGGCACAGACGCATCCCCCCAGCGCAATATGACGAGGTACGTCAACATTTACAGGACATGTGGCGTCATACGGGAATCGTACAGCCCCTGGTCTTCTCCTGTGGTTCCGGTGCGGAAGAAAGACGGGAGCCTGAGGTTCTGTATAGACTACCGTAAGCTTAATTCCCGAACGATAAAAGACGCATATTCTCTCCCTAGGATAGATGAAGCCTTGGAGGCTATGGGTGGTTCCTCATGGTTCACGGTGCTTGATTTATAGAGCGGGTACTGGCAAATTGAATTAGAAGAAGAAGATAAACCGAAAACAGCTTTCACGGTAGATCCATTGGGATTTTTTGAGTGCAACCGCATGGCATTTGGATTGACTAATGCCCCTGCAACTTTTCAACGTCTGATGGAACATTGTATGTCAGACCTCAATTTTAAGAAATGCATTGTTTATATTGATGACATAGTAGTATATGCCAAAACGTTCGAAGAACACCTAGAAAGATTAGAAGATGTATTTGCCAGACTCGAACGGTATGGTTTGAAACTGAAATCCTCGAAGTGCTCATTTTTTCGTGACAAGGTTAAGTATTTAGGTCATGTGATTTCTGCAGCAGGTATTGAAACAGATCCAGAAAAGATAGAAGCTATCAGGACCTGGCCAACACCAAAGAACCTTAAAGATTTGAGTACTTTCATTGGATTTGCTGGTTACTACCGTAAGTTTGTGCCAAACTACGCAAGGTTGGTGAAACCTTTGAATGATCTTGTGACGCGCCTATTGCAGTCTTCCTCCAGCAAGGTCGGTGAGGAAAGCCAAGTCTTCTGGGTTTGGCCGCAAGAATGCCAGCAAGCATTTGAGAATATAGTGAACATATTGTCCTCACCTCCTGTCCTTAGCTATCCGGACTTTAGCAAGCCAATACAGATGCTAGTGGAAATGGACTCGGAGCGACCCTTAGCCAGTTGGACGATGGTAATGAGAAGATAATTGCCTATGCAAGCAGAGCTTTGCGGAAATCTGAACAGAAGTATCCCGCGTATAAGCTTGAATTCCTGTGTTTGAAATGGGCTATAACCGAAAAGTTTCATGATTACTTGTATAGCAATACGTTCACAGTCCATACCGATAATAACCCGTTGACCTACGTAACGACATCCACGAAACTTGACGCCACTGGGCACCGTTGGTTAGCGGCTTTGGCAACATATAACTTTGACATTGTATACCGCTCAGGGAAAATGAATGTAGATGCAGGTGCTTTGTCGCGAAGACCGCATGAAGACACGCGCGTTATTAACGCAGATGCTATCCGAGCCATCTCTCAATCTCTCTCTTTCAGTAGTGATATTTCTTATTCTGAGAGCTGTCTTACTAATATTGATATTGACGTTACAGAAGGTGTTGGCATATGCTATCAGCCCCAGACTACAATGCCTCCCTTGAGTGATGAGGATCTTCGTCTTATGGTCGAGGACGATAGAGTTCTAGGAAGGGTAAAAGCCTACCTTGAATTAGGAAGAAAGCCATCCAGACTGAGAAACGAGAAACGAAGAAAGAGAAGTATTAAAGATACTCAAGTTATGGGACCAACTCGTTCTTGACAAAGGTGTACTCTATAGACGTGGGAGAACAGGTCCTCAGGGAGAACAGGTACTCCAGTTGCTGATACCGGTGAAGTTGAAAGAAAAAGCCCTTACTGGGATACATGATGAAGCAGGACACTTTTCGACCGAACGTGCTTTGGATTTGGCTAGGACGAGGTTTTATTGGCCTGGAATGGCCAACGATGTAGAGAACTGGATTAAGTCCTGTAAAGCCTGCGTCTTGCGTAAAAGCCCGCAGCCGTAAAGTGTTGCGCCTTTGGTTACCATGACGACAACAGAACCCTTAGAGCTTGTGTGTATGGATTTCCTGAAATTAGAAAGAAGCAAGGGAGGATACGAAAACGTGTTGGTCATTACTGATCATTTTACCAGGTATGCCCAAGCAGTGCCTACCTTGAATCAAACGGCAAAGACAACAGCTAAGGCCTTGTTCAATTCTTTCATCGTGCACTATGGATTCCCGGCCCGAATCCATAGTGATCAGGGAAGAAACTTCGAATCAGATATTATTCGCGAGTTGTGTAGAATTGCAGATGTTTCAAAAACCCGAACGACGCCTTATCACCCAATGGGAAATGGTATGTGTGAACGGTTTAACCGAACACTCCTTCAGATGTTAGGTACCCTGGAGCAAGAGAAGAAGTCAAACTGGAAAGATTACATAGCACCCGTTATACACGCGTATAATGCGAGCAAGCATTCCAGCACTGGCGTGTCGCCATTCTTTCTTATGTTTGGACGCCATCCTAGGTTGCCAATAGATGTTTACTTTCGCCATGACCCAAATGGATTTCAAGTCAAGGAACGATCTGGCTTTATCGAAGATATGAAAAAGCGTTTGAAGTATGCCTACAAACTTGCTCAGGATAAGGCAAATGTTTCAGCCAGACACCAGAAAGGAACATATGACAGACGCCAACCGACCTCAAGTGCACTTAGCCCTGGTGACAAAGTTCTTGTGAAAAACTTGACCCCCCAAGGGAAGCTTGACAATTTTTGGGAAGATAACATTTACGTGGTTACAGGAAAACCTAAAAGATATCCCAGTATATCATGTTCAGCGTGAAGACGGAACAGGACGGAAGAGAACTCTACACAGGAACCTACTTCTTCGTTGTCCATCTCGTTTGCGAATCCAAGAGAAGCAGAAAAAGCCACAAAAACTTCCACATCGAAGAAGACCACAACATAATCAACGACCTGTGGGATCCGAAACCAATGAATCTACTGATGAGGATCTCGAGCAAAGTCGTCCGAAGAGGCCCAGACGAGGTAGACGAAAACCTGCCTGGATGTCGGATTCAAAATGGGTATTTGATTCTAGGCATAAAGGTAAGTCTAGACTATAACATGATGATGTTAGATATAATGGGCCTTAACATTTCTTGACGAAAAAAGGTAAGGAAATTACTTCTTTCTTCCTGGTCAGTCGCAAGTAAAAAAAACGGGGAAAGGTGTAGCGAAGCGAGTTCTTTGTTTTGTGTAATGTGCCGTAGTGTGTTATGTAGGTGTCCCGGGGATGGGCTGGCATATTTAAGAGTGGACCACACGGCTTGATGGGAGATCAGAGGCTCGTAGTGTTAAGGTAGCGGCGCTAAAATACTTGAAGTGATTGCCCAGGATAGAAATCAAAAGTGAAGAACCCCGTCACACAAGCTGGTTTGCCCATATAACTTGAGTAAGTTGGACAAGTCACCGAAAATAAAAATAATAGAGAAAGAAATTGGTACAAATGTATTGCTTGGCCGTTGCTCATGATAACAGAAAGTACGCCAGAATTCGTAGTAGCCTTCAGAAAAAGTAAAAATTTGTCTGTGCGTACAGCCCACTCGTTGAACAAGCAGTTTAGTGTTCGGATGCATCACAAGCTATCTGTGCGCGGTCTGTCCGCAAACATGCAGTGGCCACGTTCTATCGCGACATCAAACTTCAAAGTTCCTCCCTCCTACTAAAGTATGTTATTCGACGAATATGATTCGATGTGAGGAAATATAGTGACAGCTGATTGACAGGCACAGCAAATATTATGGGTTGGCAAACCGAATACAGTAACATTTCGGCCTGAGGGCCGAAATAAAATCAATCAATCAATCAATCAATCAACAAAATAAATAAATAAATCAAAACGAAGATGAAACCAACCAGCAGCAGTGAATCGACGGAAGCCAAGTAATTCATAGGAAAATATTTTATCAAATCCGGTATTGGTGCATAATTTTGCCAAAAAATGGAATAAATGTTCAAGAAATATTATTGTCCTGTTGTTGGATTTGGTAGCATTTTCCCAATTTGTTTTCAATTTGGGAAACGAAAAATTTTTCGCTGTGATTGAAAAAGTAAAGAGTAAAAAGCAGCCAAGAAACTCAATGACAATGATTATGAATTTCAATAATACGAAGTTTGAAGTTAATTTCTAAATTGAATTTTGAAAAAGTAAAAATGCAAGTGAACTCATATAGGGCTAACTTGAAAATGCATCTCCTTTTCTTTGGAAATGTTCAAATAAAGTGTATCGTCATTAATTAAGTTTGGAAATAAAAATCTAAAAAATGGGCGAGATGCATACCGCAGAATTTTAGAGAAAAGCTGAAGCTAGGATAGTTCTAAACCCAGTGACAATACAGACAAGTGGTCGTTCCTAGCTAAAGTAAAAAAAAAAGACGTCATACGAAATAAAATTTCGATTCATCAGTCTCTTTCGTTCAATTGTTTCATTACCGTTAAGAAAACATTAGCGGACATTCGACGCTACTATGGATGCGTTTTCTACAATCTATATTTATCTTCGATCTCACCTAGTACTTAGTATTGGGATATCCTCCAAAACAAGCGCCCACTTGACCTGGCTCTTTTTAGTGGATGTTATTTATGCGATTATTAAAATAAAATAAAAATAAGAATAAATTAAAAAAAAAAAAAAGAAAAGAAAAGAAAAAGAAAAAAAATTAGCGAGCACGAAGATTCGACGTTCGAGACGTAAACTATCTTGTATAATCGATCTTCTTGACAAAATTAAACTCGCTTTTTCGACCGAAATTACTCTCGCTGCATTTATTACCGTATTATTGGATGAAAAACAAACAGTAAAATAGTAATTGAAAGGAAAAAAAAAGCTAAATTATTAAAACCGTAATTGAATGTCTGCTGTTCAGGTACCAAACCCTGAAATGTATAAGCGACTGGCACATTCTCCATATTATCGAGTGGTTTGGTAAGTCGGTAAGTCTTCTATTCGTATATTTACATGCAGGATTCTAAATCTTAGTCAACGAGAATTTCTTGCCGCTATTTTAAAATCTGTGATTGCTATTGTTAAAGAAATTGTGAATCCAAGATAATAATACAGAATTTTTAATCTACGATTTTGAAAATGTTGAAATAACTTAGCGCAGCTAGAAAAGAAATTGTGTGTATTCAAGATAATAAATAATTTTTAAATCCACAATTTCGGAAAGTTTTAAATAACCTAGCCCAGCTAGAAAAGAGATTGTTTAGAAAGATATTAATAGAGCCGAATTATTTAATCTACAAATTTGAAAATTTTGAATGACATTAACCTACTAGCTTGAAAATTGGATTCCAGATATAATGAGAATTCTGTGTGTTATCAATTATATTTTATTCAAATTCAATTCGTCTAGTTATAGGTGTCCTAGCTCTTTGTTTTCGCGGGTTTCAAGTTTTTCCTCTAATAGAAACGCTTGTTATTGTTATCTCCAGTTTTTCACACGTTTGAATCCTCCGCGCTAATAAAGCTCGTGGAAGTGCCAATTAGTTGCAAAAGACAGAGCAACTATCGTTAGGTTATTGCTTGGAGAATCCTCAATCGTTGTCGTCGACCAGCTAAGATCAGTAAGAGAAATGACACATTAAGATCACGGCAGATCGACCATTCTCACTTTGACACCCCTTGGGATAAAAAACTGATGAGTTATGAACACGCCAGATGGTTCTCTCCTCTGTTCCCATGCGACTCTCTTTCTGACTTTGACTACTTATGCCTAACGTTTATTATCATTTTTACAGCGAGGTCACACCTGGTTAGTTCTTATTTATGCCCTGGAAGATCCCAAAGAACTCATAACAGAAAGTGTAAAAAGAACTCGGTCCCGAAATGACAAACCATACAGATGAGGAAAACTGCGATCCTAACCTACCATACAACCAATACATTGTTTTCGTTTTTCTTCAAGGAATTTCGGGTATTTCAGCAATTCTGGGAAACGCGATAGTCCTTCTCTCTATTGCCAGAACACGACGCTTACGAACTGTGTCGAACTTGTACATCGTGTCGTTAGCAACAGCGGATCTCCTGGTTGGGGTTCTTATGAGTCCTATATACATAGCGCTTACCACTCTACGGGTTTGGCCGAATATGGCTCACCCTCTGTACAAGATTGAGAACTTTTTTTGGATTCAAACGCTGGTGGCCACTACATCCAGTCTAGTAGCGGTCAGCGTGGACAGATATCTGGCCGTTACATCGGTCTTTCGCTACCATCTTACTATGACCCAAGGCAAGAGTCTTACTATTATCATTTTACTGTGGTTCGCATCGTTTGGTTTTGCCATTCCAAGCTTACTGGTCTCAACGTCCGAGGAAGCTTCATTGATCTGGGTAACTTGTCTAGTCTTTACTATGATTATTCCCGTAATGATAATCATCTTCTGCTATTACCACATATTCAAAGCTGCACGGAAGCAAGTCAAGCACATGGCTAGTACGGTTCGGACTCTTCAAAATGTCGAAGCAATAAAAAACCGGAAAGCCGCGACGACAATGGCTATTGTGATTGGCGTGTTCATCTTAATGTACTTCCCAAACTTCGTCTTCTCGTGGGTTGAGTTGGCAACTACAGGTTATTGTAAGAAAATGCTGGTCTACAGGGATTGGCTGTGGGCAATTCTTGTGGCCTTTGGTAATTCGGCTTGTAACCCGTGGATCTATGCTCTTCGGATGAACGACTTCAAAAGGGCGTTTCGACGTATTTTGTGCGGTAAACATGAAAGCTTCGTGTCTCCTGCATCTATTCCTTCAAGTGGAATGCCAAATTGAATACCTATACGTATTAGAGATCTCCGATTTGACGGTACAAACATGATTTCTCACTAAAGTACCAAGCTATTTTTTTATTTGAGAATGAACAAATTAAATGTTCTACATGCTCTGGACGCCAGAGAAGAACGTCTGCGCATGCGTGCATTTTAGCACGTTTCCAAGAATTCAAGAGAGTTTCAGTGTGAAAAGAAATGTTCGTTTTCTCCTAGTATACAAAACATTTCGGTGGTATACTTTTGTGGGACCAAGATATCATATAAATGAAGAACATATGTAAGAATTAGCCTTAAATTTTAAGAATGGACCTTAAGTTTTGGCATTTTGTGAGGTGTAATTGTAAGGCAAGTGCGAAAACCAAATTTGCATATTTTTACAATAGCAAAGCGAATACAATAGCGAAGACGTTTTCGGCTAATTTGCATATAGACTATGAGCATGCGCAGACGTTTTTCTCTAGTATCCAAGCTCTGTATTAATTTACTATGGCCTGCGCATGTCTAATTTTTCTAGGGGAGGGGAGGGAAGGGGGGGAGGGCTTATTACCCCGACGTGAACTTGGCGTCCACGTAGGATCCCCCCCCCCCGGTCACGTCCACCATGCTAGCCTATTGCACTTCCCCTTGGCCACTGGCGTGAAGCTCAAACAAAAAGGAGTTCATCTTCCATGGTCTAGGGGCCGACTAACCTCTCCCTTTAGGCTTCGGCCCGGCGAGCTCCCTGATTAGTCATTATGGATAGCGGTGTTGAGCCGAAATCTCCAGCCGACCCGTAAATGGTTTCGACCTGCCATACGATTGATTGATTGCAATAAACCCGTCTAAAAGAGGTTAGTAGACAATAATTCCATTGCTTTTGACTATTGGATTTTGTTTATTGCAATCACTCTAAGGAGTCGGTTCCCCGCGTTGCTTTTAAAATGTGTGTTGGTTTTAATACTTTGATTTCTTATTTTAAAAATTAAAATGTATATTTACAAGGAACATTCGTCTTTAACTAGAATAGAAACATACATTTCTTATCAGAAAGCTTATATTGTTGTTACATCTTCCAGAGTCTTGGTTTTTCGTTTTATCTTCACTTTTTCTTTCTTTTTCTTCGTTTCTTTCAACAGCTTCCGCTTCTTGTTTCTCGTAACTGGTTTTTCACCCAATTGTTCATCCATTTCTTCATCCATCTCAGAATCCATTTTCCCATTTTCTTTGTCTTCTTGTTCTAAAGTGTCAAGGTCTTCTGAAGGATTACTGTTCGTGGTGTTGTGGTCATTAAATTTCACGGAATGTTTAGATAAGACTTCTAAATCATTTGTCGTCGTCGTCGTTATTGTTGTTGTTGGATTATGGTTAGTCGTAGTTTCTTCGTGGGCGGTTGGTTCTCTAGATTTCAAAGTATGTTTGATATTAAAGTGCTTCGAGTCTAATAACACCACATTAAAAATTAAAATTACACATTTTTTACCCTAGTCTTGTCCATAATTCACTGTGTAACGTACGCTACGTGAACCACCCAATAAATTTTTTGCAAGTTAGCCAATCAGATAGCGACGATTTGTTAGTCATAGATAGTAAAAATAGTATTCTCGCGACTGAGCGAGTTACATCCGAACTAAAACATTTCCTAGACTATACAAATGATATATTTCAGCAATACAAATAAAATGGAAAATTAGCAGAAATTTCCTACTATCCTCTATCTTAAGCAATATAATACGCGCGCGCATGTCTCTGTACTGTGATATGTACACGCTGGGAGATGTAGAGCACGAGAAAAGTGAGCTAAGGAACACGAAGCGTAGCCGAGTGTTTCTTTTGCTTTTTGAGTGCTCTACATCTCCCAACTTTTTGAAAAAACCATTCTTAACAACCATGGCGAGTTAAAGATTTAAAATCTAAAAGCACAAATGAGATAACATCCCACTATAAAGGCATCATTTGCGTCAGCATTCGTATATAGAAGATTACAGGGGCACACGAAGATACGAATTCTATCTTCAAGTGTTGATAATATCTCATATCATATATTAAAAAATATCACATAATACACCTTACCTTACTGAACAACCATCGGGTTCAGAAGACAGTTTCATTCGTTGCCATGTGTACTCCAAGAATTCAGATTGCTGTAAAAATACATAGCACGTCTAAGTCACTGAAGTTACTTTCAGATTAAAACTGTTGTGAATAAACCGTTCACAGAGATGATTCATTCTACCAGATTTGAGGCACTTTGCGAGAAGAAATTTAAAATATCTAGCTTAATTGATTTGTGTTTCTATACCCATCAGAAATTGTAGGCTTTTTATTGTGCTTTAAATATAGGCCGAAAGTGAAATTCTACCTTCCTATTTCATCTTTTTTTTTTTTTAATTCTAAATTAAAATAGATCTTTTCGGCTTGGGTGTAATGTTTTTCCATTTCAGAAAACGTGCAAGATATTATGTTTTTCCTTCAAACAAAAAATCTTATTTCCAAGAGGTCTAAAATGGGACTGAAAGAATTTCTTCTCTTTCTTTACTCTTCTCTTCCATCCATATTCTTCTCATTATTATGTATCACAAATATTTTACCCACTTTTCGTTAATTTAACACAAAATACATACAATACGACTTACTTGTAATAAGCGATTCATTCTCTTTATGTGTCTTTCTAAAACAAAACAGATGAATAAAAAAATTCAAGATGGAATGAATAAATAAATGAAAGACATCAATTTCCCATTTGTTTAATACCTGTATACGGCAGAAGAGCCTCAATTGTTTCTTTCATATTTGGTCGTTCCATCAGATCGTATGGTGAGTTGCTTCTCAAAATTATCGAAAGAACTAATAAGGAATTAAAACAGTAAATGAATAGTTATGAATGAATGTTGAAAATAAACCTTTTCAGCTATGACGTAATGTTTTCCAATTTCAAACATCCTGGGAATAAGATTTTTGTTTGAGGCTCAATCCATATTAACGTATCTTCTCAAGCGTTACCATTAAACAAAGAAATAAAACACAGGGAAATGACACGTGGTCTGCAATAGAAAAACATTACGGAAAACGTTCAAGCTGAATCGATAAGTTACGTCTATGGGCTTTATTCACACGGCAGCCATGTTTATTCCCAAGAGAACGATAACTTTTGTTCTTCCCCGCGTGAACTCCTTATTTGGAAGTGTTTGAATGCGAGGCCACGCGGGGAAACGTATTGTTTCAAGCAACATGGCCGCCGCGTGATTAAAGTCCATTGGTGAACGATGAAGTAGAAATTTCTCGAATTCGCTTGAATAACAATGGAATCACGACGAGGCTGGAGTAAACATTAACTGCATTTTGTCCACTCCAACCTCGACTTGAAAGCATGATTGATTAAGTCCCCTGTTGTTTGATTGGCGGGTAGGAAACCATTTGATAGTCAGGGTATCTTCATGGTATCTGATTAACGTACAAGTAGAAAGAACGTTACCTGTCTGACATGTGGTGGTGTTCTTTGCGTTAGTATTCCATTCAACTATATATCTTATTACTGTATCTGTTGAAAGAATTCAAATATAGTAATATTATATAGAAATATCAGATATTATTATTATATGGTAAGGTAATTTCACGCGCTCTGGCTCACTGGCCAATTGGCGGGCTATAACGTACGGTACGGACCACCAACCTTACTTTGTGTTCGCCTTGCAACGGTTGCACAAAGCGTTGCAGCAACAAAATTGTGAGACACTTTTGGTATGTTATACTAGGCAATGTCTCGTGCAACTTGTCTCGCAACAAAATTGCAAGACAAGTTGCAAGGAATATTACCTAGTGTAACAGCACCTCATTACGGAACTTCGTCTTTTTCACACTTTTTTTAGGGTCCGCGCGCTACGCGCTTGGGTTGGGCCACATGGCAGTGGGAAAAACTCGGTCCATAACTTACGGTGCGGACCTCCCGTTCGGTTAACAGAAGGTATATCTAACAAATTCAATTGAATCGGATCAAACAATTCAAACAAATTCAGAAGGCTTACATTTTGGCTCCCATCATTCGTGAATTATCTAAAAACATATTCACTGATGGCAGACAAGAAAGATTTCTTCAGACGTTTAATGCCATTCCGTACCATCGGCTTACACCATTTTGTTTGGATTAGAACGATCTCGCGCACTACGACTGGCTCAACGATGTTACCAATTCAGTACCACAGCGATTTCACATTTATCCGCAAAAATTACTCCACAGAAATGCCGCTTTGATTATACTCACCCAACTGGTCTTCTCTTAGTGCTCTAATGGT
>JAAAQI020127215.1:0-14304 GCA_011800005.2 Stichodactyla mertensii | reverse complement strand
ATTTCTCTGAATAGAGAAGTCCACATTCAAAAAAACTAAAACCACCCTATTTCACATTACTCATATGAGTGATTTTCTAAATAAAGTTTTTCCCTTGATATACACTTTAAGCCAATCACACCGTGCGATATCATCATCACGGTCATGGCACGACTTATAATTAAGGTGATTCTTTCGCGGTAACACAAAATGTGCTCTATCTCTGTATGAGCTCACAACGTATTTGTTTGTAGGTCAATTACTCGAGGGATAGTGGACTTGATGTCAGCGAACCAAAACATGGCAAGGTGAAATCATTAGTGGACAGGAATATAATCTAGAGGGTAAAGGACAACCTAGAGAATGAAGGAATAAACGCAGCAGCGAAAGGAAAAGGGATGAAAGAATGTGAAGAGAAAAAAATAAATGACTGAATGGATGGATGAATGGATGGACGAATAGAAGGATTAATAGATCTACAAATTGATTTATTATTTGGATGGATAGATTAAGGAATAGAGGGATGGAAGGGATAATGGATAAATGGAAGGATGAAATGGAGGGAGGGAGGGGAGGAGGAATGAATGAATGAACTATTAAATAACTAATAGATGGAAGAAATGATGAAATTTTGGATCGAAGTGAGTGAAGAAAAAAGAATAGAATACTTCTTCATCAAATATATAGTTATAATGTTGGTTACGCGGCTGTATCTCTCCAGGTGGACCCCTCAGGTGACCCTCACGTGGGAGGAAACACATGGGCAGGAGGAACAGGTGGTCGTGATACAGCAGGTCTGGGAGGTAAAGGAGGCCCCTATAGACTAGATGCGGGACACGACGTGCACCAGTTATCAGACCAAGAAAAAGATGCCGTACCAGATGAAGTTAAACAGGCCGCCCGTGAGATGGCTAGAAGAGCTTTTAAAGAAAGGTAAG
This sequence comes from Stichodactyla mertensii, assembly GCA_011800005.2. Taxonomy (NCBI): domain Eukaryota; kingdom Metazoa; phylum Cnidaria; class Anthozoa; order Actiniaria; family Stichodactylidae; genus Stichodactyla; species Stichodactyla mertensii. Next base: position 13,387 of record JAAAQI020127215.1, on the reverse strand, counting down.
AATGCCTTTGGGAGCTTAATTTCGATACAGCTTTGACTGGAAAGAACTGACAACTAATTCTAGAATTCCTGTTGTGCCTGTGTTGCAAGTTTTCCTTAAATTTGGTTATTTTTTATCCACAGGCTTCGTGAAATCAAAATGAGTGAATACGACGCAGAAATGTACGAGGCGTTCTCGTCTGGTGTTCGTCGCCAGGTCCAGTCTCTACGCGTCATTCTGGACGGTCTTCAGGCGAAGGGCCGGGAACGGGTGTGGCTTCGTCACCAGACCTCTGGAGAGCTTGATGACACCAAGCTGATAGAGGGCCTTACGGGAGAACGTGCCATCTACAAGAAAAGGGGCGAAGAAGACCCCGAGGTTTGTAGAATTTTTAAACTAGTTTGTTATAGTCATGTTTCTAGATCACCCCTTTACTCATTTTTCTCAGATGGGTGTGGACATTTTAAGCACCAAGACTGTTTTATATAACCAATGTAATGTAAGCGACTGTCTTTCCTTTCCTTTCTAGCTTGGTACACCTCAGCGTCTTCCGAAGCGCCTGCGATTCGTGGTAGATGTCAGCGGTAGCATGTATAGATTCAATGGTCTTGATGGTCGACTGGATCGAATGATGGAAGCAGCGTGCCTTGTAATGGAAGCCTTGTTCCAGTACGACGATAAAATCAAGGTTTGTCATCTATTTTAAACTCTTAGTCACAGACGAAAGTCATTCTCATACCCAAACCCTTTTCACCTTTTTTAAGAAAAATCGAAGGCTGCTTTCGATTTCCTGATGAGAAGGGTCTGGGGCGAGAATGGGACGAAAATCTGCAACCCAACATCATTTTGTTTGGGAGGCGATTAGACCTTTCTCACGCGGCGGCCATTTTCATTCTCATGAGAATTAAAAATCCTTTCTTTTTGTCCGCCCAGGCTCGTTTTGAAGTGCTTGAATGCGGGGCTTGCTGGGCAAAAACTTACTGTAAATTTAACATCGTTGCCACGAATAGACCCAGTATACAATATTAACTTACCCATGTCCCTCATATGAATATTATTACTTTTTTACTGTCTATTCAGTGGCGTAGCGAGGGTGGGCTATCGTCCCCCTACAATGTTCGGCTTGAGTCTCTGTGTGTGAAGAATGATGTCAATGCTATCACTTTAAAGTCTTACTTCTAATGTAATTCACAATATTTCACTGTTATCTCAGCATATCGGTTAGAGTTATTAGGAAAAAATAGAGTGAATTTTGAGTAATTTTTGTTGTGTTGAACGTGTCTCAAGAAAATTCCCCCTCTTGCTCAGGCCTCACTACGCTCCTGTGCCTATTCGTTGTGTATGTTTGCCTAGGACTGAAGTTAACAAAAATCCTGAGGTCCTTATAAAGCTCTTCACAAATTCCCACGATACTCACCTCCATATGAAATACTGACATGATGATCCAGAATTCAGATGGCAATTCTGAAAATCATTAATGTCTCTGAATTCGGTGTTGAAATTTAAGCGAGCAAAACTTGGCACTATTGACAAAGCTGGTTCTTTTGCAGTACGACATCGTTGGCCATTCAGGTGAATCCCCAGAAATAATCTTTGTGAACGACGATTATCTTCCCAAGAACAACCGCGAGCGCCTTGACGTCATGAAGGAAATCCACGCACATGCGCAGTACTGTATGAGCGGTGACTACACTCTCGAGGCGACGTCACTGGCCATCAAGCGAGTGGCTGCCTTTGACGCGGATGAGCACTTTGTGGTGGTATTGAGTGATGCTAATCTTGAACGCTATGGGATATCTGCAAAGAAGTTTGGGAAGGTCTTGACAAGCGACTCGAAGGTGAACGCGTTCGCTATTTTCATTGGCTCGCTTGGTAACCAAGCAGAAAGGTACGTTTGGCACTTGACTGTTGCACCTAAGCACTGATAAACTTGTGTTTAACTTCTATCTTTAACGTCTCGTAATATGATTTGACGTGGTCTTTCGAGACCTCGTGAAGGAAGGTTAATACCCGGCTTTGCTGAGATTTTAGAAAAGATGCAGTGTCCTTTACTTAGTTATTGAAAACTTTTCTACCACTTTGAAAAAATTGCAATCATTCTGTGCTGTTAATTCGCCGCCTTTCACTTCGTGGTCGTGGGTTCATTACTCGGACCTGCTATCACATGTGAGTAGAGTTGTTTGTTGGATTTCTCCTGTGCTTGGAAGGGTTTTCGCCGGGTTCTCTGCATGGATTTCCTCCCTCCTCAAAAACCACATTCTAGATTTGATATTGGACTAGAGCCACAGGTTTATTAGCTGAAAACTATGTAGTGAGTGTTACCCTCGTAAAATAAAGGATGTATTCATTATTATGGTTAAACCTTCATCGTTTTTCACGCGGCAGCCATATTCACTGGAACAATACATATTTGCCCTGCAAGTCTCGCGCTCAAGCACTTCAGAACAAGTTTAGCCGGGCATAAACGAAGATTTTTATTCATTTGGGAATAAATATGGCTGCCGCGTGAGAAAGGTCTATTGGCATTCATTTTATAGTCTACCCACTGAGCCCACCGCCGACGGTTTTAAGAAAATCGGTAGCCGTTTTTGTTTTTGATAGTTCTAGTCCCCCTTCACGTTCCTCCACCCCCTCCCCCTTCCACGCATCAGTTTAAATAGTTATTTATTGTTTTGCTTGGGATATTTTTTCGCAGGTTGGTGAAAAAGCTGCCATCAGGTCACGCCTTTGTGTGTTTGGACACCAAGCAACTTCCTCTTGTCCTGCAGCAAATCTTTACCTCGACACTGTTGAACTCCAAATGATTACCAGGCTTGTATCAATAAAATAGCCATAATTTATTCAATTGTGTTCTGTTATAAATATCTAGAAGGTAATTTCATGCTTTTATTGGCCAATATGCGATTCATAACGTACAGTACGGACCACCAACCTTATTTTTGTGTTCCCCTTGCCATATAATAAACATCTTATTAACCTTGCTTGGTTGGTCCGTACGTAAGTTATGAAACCTTGTTTTGTTCTTCCCATTTTTTATGGCCCGTTTATGTCTATCTTCAAACATACACATAAAGTAGAAGCTTCCTGACTCGGTTTTCCGTACACCTGTTTAAAAAACTTTATGATCGTCAAGGCCGTAGGGTATAGGCGAGATAGGAAAGAGAGCTCATTTCAAGACAAGGGTCTGTGTTAATATAACAATATTCTGTCATTAGGTTAATGTTGAGACAATCAGTGCTAGTGCTGGCAGCCAAAAGAAGCCGTCTTTAGCACTTTAAGTTAGTGTTTTTTTGCATCATTTATCCACGAAATGGTTTCGGAATGATCTGTGTTATATCGCTGATCTCTTAATTTGGCGACAACAATTTTTTTGAAATAAGTATATAGTCATTTTAAACTTCCCAACGCTTCTTCAATTCAGTGCTCGTTTGTTTTGTGAAGTTTTTAAATTGCTACTCGATACTCGATACTTCAACGGAGATATTTCCATCATAATAAGATATGCTTTTTCTAGCCGAAAACACGAACCTTACACTTCCTGGGGCAACCGTTGTTCTTATTGGCCAATCACGTGACACCTTCATGCCGTACATGTCAGTTATATCGAGCTCCACGGTATATGATTGGTCCAAACATACATTAGCTAATTCATATGCAAAAGCGTCATTCTTGCCATGAACTCTCTGAATCAATCTTAGACATGCTTCTTCGTCGATAATTGTGAATGTAACTTTACTCTCCACAAAACCAGTAGTTTTCAATACCATAAGATTTTCTAGTCTTTTTTTCGATACTTTTGGTGGAATGTGCTGATTCTTTGAACAAACGCATAGCTTGACATTAATGTCTGTATCTGCGCATGCTCTGTAAGGACCGAACATCGAGAGTCTCTCGTAGTGAACGAGCTTTAAGTCCAACGATGTAGAATCAGGAGAAACCGGTTTGGATTGGACTTCGACCTTGAACGTGTCTTGTCGATGTGGTACGACATTTCCTGCACGAACTGCAATGTCCAAGCTTGTAATCAGAGAACCGTCAGTCTTGGAGTTGCGTTGGCGAACGTTACTGAATCCTGTTGGCTGTAGACGACTACACGAGCGAGTTAACGGAAAGCCTGGGTGATTTTCTAGAAATAATTCCTGTATTCTGTTGTTGAGCTGCCCAACTGCAAATTCAACAATGGCGAGTTTCAACGTATCGTTCGTAGTTGGGCTATCCCATCCTTCGCAGACGCAAAGGTTAGGTGTACGGAGCTCAACACTATCGCACGTTCTGTTCAAAGGCACTGGGGTAAATACACCCCTTAGTGGGACCCCTGTGGTGGGTACTGGACGCCCCAAGGCCATTAGAGACTGGTGCAAGTCAATCATTGTAATGAGTCTGCGTTGGTTCATCGTAAGACCATCGATGGCATCTTTTCCGATCTTCTTCGAAACTTCATTCGGTATGATAACGAACAAGCTGGGATGGAACATTTCGAATCGTCCCTCTTGGGTAGTTGCTGTGTATTGTGTGTAGGTATTGCCATGATCTGCTAGGATTATAGTAATGGTGTTGGAATCGTGAGCAATGCCTTCTGCGTACTGGGAAAATCCTTCATCGAAGGTTTGAATTCGTCTGCCATACTGATCGTGGGCAACACTGAGTGACATGTAGGACAGGAGAGGTAGAGCCTTTGGGTTAGATGCGATGGCTTGGAGCGTTTCTTGGTTGTACTTCAGGAAATAGGAATGCTGGAACTTTCCATTGTAACAAATCCTGTGTCCCGCAGGACCGTTAAAGGGAGTTATCAGCCCATATTTTTGGAGTACTTCACAGCTCGAGTGAGTAATTCCTTTAATGGAATAAGTAACAAATCATCAATTAAGCATTCATTTACAGCTCACGTGGTGATACTCGGTAGGATCGCTTACTTATTTTTTGGAGTGGCGAGTAAGAGCGCATACTTTCTTTTGTGATAAAAAAGAGGAACAGCTTTAACTATGCTCCGTTCAGTTTAGCTATAGCAGCACGCAGGAAGTGACGTAAGAAGTGAAGCGGGGAATACGGCCGCCATTGGTTGATATAACAAAAAGTTTCAATGAAAATCTTTTTAATGTTCAACCAACATGGCCGTTATGACGTCCGATGAAAACCAGCAATATAGCAGCTAGATAATATAATTATTCATAGAAATAAAATGAACAACACATGATACAGTGGATAGAACGACAATAGACCACAAGAGATTTTATGAATATGTTACATCAACTGAATTCTTTATAGTTTTTCCCTGGCCAAACACGGGGCCGCCATATTGGATTTTATATTTATGAGAACGACTGTAAACCATCTCGTACCTGTGGTGTCTATAAATACATTTTTCAGCTTAGGTGCAAGGTTCTTCCAATCAAATTGTAGAGCTAAGTCCACAAATAGCCCCCACTGACCTTCCCAGCACAAGTCTTCCTGCCAAGAGGTCTGGTAACCAGCATTCTTGTAATGACCAAATAGTGTTTCCATGCCAACGGCCGGAGGGTTATCTCGATTGATTGATGTCGGGAAGAGCTTTCCCGTGAACAACGCATGCGTGTTTTCTGCAGTATGACCCTCGACCGCTTGAAATAACTCGAAGTCAAAAACGCGAGCGGGAGAATGAGCACTGTTACTGGTCCAACGTTTGAATAACTTGATAGTTTTTGGCAGAGAGCGGTAGAAATGAGCTCTTGACACCGAGTCAATTAATATGATATTAACATTCAAAAGACGTGGATTTCTTGTTGTGATATTATTTTCTATAATGGTAAAACGAGGATCTAACGGTAATAACTGCACCACTTTACCGACTCCAGTTCTCTTCTTACACTGCAGAAATACATAATTAAATTCATTGCGCCTGCTATGCTCCATGATCAGCGGTAATCCTTTTTCTAGTTTTCTTATAGAGCTGAAAGTATGTATGATATCATGTCGGCCATTTTCTGGATTTAGAATTTTTACGATCAGAGTGCGCTTTTTCTCACGACACAGCTTCCTATTGCAACGAGCCTTTAAGATTTTCCTGTTATTTCGAACAAAAACTTGAACACTACAGATGTCTCCTCTGTGCGATTCCTCGCACTTGGGCGGGTCTAAGTAGTATAATCGTTGGGCTTCTTTACATCCTTCAACAGGGGCACGATGCGGCTTGCATTTACCATACGAGACAAAGTCAGACTTGTATCCAAGTGTATTGTTAGGGCATCGGTAACTGCTAGTCGTCTTGTGCCGTATTTGGTTAGTAACTTGAAAATTTCCGATATCTAACTGGTTTGTTTTCTCTTGATGGTCTTCATTTCCTACATTCCTTTGCTTGATGTCCGTTGCTTGGTAACCCACTCTTGTGGACACGTTAACTTTATCCACTTCGATTGATATTTTTCTTTGTATTTTGCCATTTTCTTTGTGCTCTGATAATTTGCTTTCAACATGAAGGCCTACTTTATCCATGATTCCAACAGACCGCAAATCCAGCTCAGACACCTTAAGCCTGCCAAGCTGAACAAGTGCACTAATTTCATCACGATTTTTTCCAGTTATTCCAGTTTCTTCACCGGTACTTATTGACCATATAAGGTTTTTGTGAAACGAATAATGACGAAAATGACTAAAATAAACACAGTTGAGCAAAGTAGCCGTAATGAATAACACCAGAGAAATCTTTATCAAGCTTCTTTTGTAAAGACAACAGCGTAGTAATCTTGCCATTTTTCACTGGCATTGGCAATCAGTGTTTTCTGCCTGTGTTAGTTATTTCCAGTGTTCACACGAATGCTTCAGTTATATACTGCTAATTCCAACCTTGGACGTCTTTCCAGAAACTCCTGTTCAATATTAGATTTCCAGTTTAAAGGTACATAACTTGATCAGGAATACACATCTCCTGGGAACCTGCCTTCAAAAAAAAAACATTCTAGAATAAGTCACTTGCGACCAACTATGTATGGAAACGTTTTCTATTAATGTCAAAACGATTTTGAAAATAAGAAATCTTGTTTTTAAAGATATCATTTCGAGGAAGAGAAATGACAGTTATAGAGCTCGATCCACGCTGAAGTCGTTGTTTTACATTTTAAACTGCACATGCTCACGTGATGAAAAAGTGAGACCAAGTGTCGTAAGATATGCTATACCCGGTACATTTGATTTAGATATGTTTAATGAAAATCGCGTGGACGAGGAATGTATTCTATCGAGGACCTTATTGGTGGTGGAGAAGAGCGTGTATGAGTGTGTGTGTCTTGGGGGTGGGGGGGTGGGGGGGTGGGGGGGGGGCAGGGGTTGAGGTTTTTGGAAGGGCATTAGGGGTGTCTTTATAAGAACGCGAGGAGAACAGGAGACGGTGAATTATTTTTCTTTAATTTTCCTTTAGTCTACCCCCAGGCATAAACAATGAACGAACGGTCCCCAATAAAAGATTTGCTTGACTTGAGATAAAGATAAATCATTAGCTAGATTTGCCGTCTTTTTGACCTTAGTGTAAAAAAAGAAAGTATAAGTTAGTGTAGCCCCTGGCTGTTACAATTAGCTATCACCTAATTCCCTGAAAAGAGTACAATAACGGCACAAATAAAGATTTGATTGATTTTAGCCAAAGATCGAGTTGAGAGAAAGTCAGTGTGTAGACAAACAGAATAAATATTCAATCCCAAATACCCTTAATTCTAACTCAACTTATCTGAAATTCAATAGTGCATTCTGTAAGAGAAAACTGTTCAGTGTTCTGTTCCACCAAGTTTAATTAAATCGTAAATGGTTTATATTTATGATTTCTGTGCAGCAGTAGCAGACAATTACCGTCTGTGTTGCTGTTGGCAAGGAGAGTAGAACACGTGTCGGGAATTTGCTTAAACATTAACACTAAAATCTCGAGCCAGATTTCATGCATGAATCTTTTTATTTTATTCGCAACTTCTTTTTTAGTATTATGTTACTATTACTTACCTTACCAGCGCTTTTTAATCTTTAATCTTCATTTTAGTTCTTCGTCCTTTATTTTCGAGGTTAAAACACCTTAGATTAAACAGTATTGTCCTTTTTTGAGGGCGCTTAACTGTTTACTCATCTGTCAGATGGAACTTAAAGATGCTAAAGGATTCAGCTATTTGTATTTCGTATTTTTATACCTTTTTCGGTATAAAAAGCAAAAACTCTTTTACGGCCGGCAAACTGAGATAAAAAAGATATACTAACCTACGGGATTGATTAAATCTGGTCGTCTAATATCGGCAAGTTGTCGAGATAAAAATCATTGCTATTTTTTCTTCTATACTATGATATATGATAACTCGATTCGTAATAGATTCACTCGGTTAGAATAATCGTACTGATATTATACGTGTCAGTTAAAGTTTACATAGCTGCTGCGTATCCAGGCAACCGATTTTTTAAGCAAGAAGCGAATCACGTGACAATTAGACTCGCTAACTAACGCGCGCAATGTACTGTTGATCACAAACTGCGGCCCCTCACTCTGTTTTGAAAATCATTTCTCGCGTGACTTTTAGATAAATCACAGATGAAGTATCATTCTGATTAAGAGTTTTGGACTTTTCTGAGACTCAAAATGTATTGGATTCAATAGACCAAATCATTTTAGTCGTAATGTTGTCCCATTTCAGACCACGTGTCATTCCCTTGAGAATACGATTCTTTGTTTCTTTGTAATGGATGAGCCTCAAACAAAGAATTGTATTCTCAAGGGAATGACACGTCTGAAATGGGAAAACATTACGCCTAAGGTGATTACGTCTATTGTCAACAGTTTTCAGGTAGAAAAATGAGCCCTTTGGCTAACTCTTGGATACTAATTGAGCTGTACTTGAGTTGCATTGCATTTGTGAGAATGTATTATTTGTCATATAATCTAAATTTTTGTTTTCTTGTATAAACTAGACACTCAACACGAGACAATAAAACTACAAATAAACACAAACGTTGTAAGCAAGAAACAACTAATACAGCCAGGATTTTGAGGATTTGTCGAGCAGTTAGTTCATTCAAACGCGGTCACTTTACCCTTTTCGTGATAGAAGTGCTTTCCTTCTTGTATACACCTATTTCAAAAATCGTTGTCACAGCTGAAGGCAACAGTCAACACTCCAAGACTGGAAAGGATTTCGATATTTTTTTTCAAAATTAATTCATCTAGAGTATCTTTTGGTTGCATGCGTTTGTGACATATATTTCTGGCAAGCTGCAATGGTAGCTCAGGTATCAAACCGAATATTTTGGAAACTACTAGTACTGTAAGCATGATTTATGAGAAAAATTACCGAAATCCTTTGCAGTCTTGGAGCGTTGACTGTTGCTTCGGCTGCGACAACGATTTTTGAAATAGGTGTAAATATAGTAACGACCCACATAATAATATAGCCTCGGAAACTTCTCGTCTTCGGTAAGTTTCCGAATGAAGTTCGATTGCAGATGACTAACGACTGTAATACGTTCGTAGTTAACTCCTAAAACGAAATCGGCCGTTTGGATATCGATCTGCTAACACCTCACTGAGTGAGTGAGTGAGCGAGCGTGCGAGCGAGCGACACATTTGCATATCCAGAGTCCTCACAATAACTCGCTTCTATGCTTTGCATATCCACGAGTTAAAAAGTGCTTGAACATAGAGCCGGCCATAACAAATTACGACGTACTGTGATTGGTTAGAAAATTTAATGCTACTCAGCTGATGTTTTATGTTAGCCTGCCTAGCTGGCCCTCCGTGATTTTGGGGGCCTGGTGATAGGGTGGGAAGGGGAGGCTCTATCTCTTATCTGAGCTCAGCTGTCAACTCTCTCCCTCTCTGTGTCCCATACTTGCGTCCTGCTTTTTTGCTTTTGTCTAGTCTGTCTGTCTGCATGTATGTTAGCCTGCGCTGTATCCGGAATTTTCTCTCGTAAAGTCCGACGGACTTTAAGTAAAAACGTCCGGATGCACGCAGGCTATATGTGTGTGTATGTATGTTAAAGGAGTTCTGGGACCGGTTGCATAAAACGCCCGTACGTTTTACAGGTATATTTAAGTACTCCAATAAAATAAGTGTGTTGCACAAACCAACTAAAGTGAACTTAAGTGTTACAATTAAAATCTGTAAAGCCTGGTCCTCACTAGCGACGCAAGCATAAGCATAAGCAACATACACAGACTCAGTACTGCATTTATCACCGAGGTGTGAGAAAAGACAAGCACCGCTAATGAGCAGTACCCTACTGAGTCTGCGTATATTGCTTATGCTTATGTTTATGTCGCTAGTGAGGACCAGGCTTAAAATCCTAAGATTCTCGTTAGTGACCATTAAATGCTGTTTTCTGCTACAGGGTATACGAACAAAGAGGCACAAAAGAAAACAATGGAATTACCCATGATGCATCATTTTCTTGAAAAGATCTCTAGACAACAATAGATTTTATGAGTGCTCTGTAGATGATTTCTCTTTCATTATACTGGTAACTATAGATCCTTTCCTGTTAATTGTTCTGGTTGAGTGACAGCGACTAAGACATTAGGGACAACGAGTAACTATTTAGCTTTTATTTCATGTGCTCTTTCTTGGCATGGGGTTATTATAAACATCAATAAGGAAACTCATACCCCGTTTAATGCTCTATTCCATAAACTAAGTATGCGTTCATAATGTCACGTGATTGCTGTATGATCACCGCGTTCCGATCGAGCGTCTGGTGAATGCAATCATATCACGTGATCACTTGATGTATATAGCCATCATATCAGCCACGGATACTGCATGAGAAACAGAGGAAAACAATGTGTGAGTTGCACGGCAAGCAGATCAAGCCTTTTCTTGCTTCATTTTGTTTTGTAATCATCTTCACTAACCTGTGTTGGGCCATAGCACGCGGTTCGTGTTTGGGGCGTACATCACAGAGAACTGAGTGACAGTCCTTTCATAGGAGCAAGCACCAGCACCTGCACTTGATTCTACCATCAACAGCCATCCCCAGTCATGTGGACAACCACCATAGTGACTGTTGATGAAAAATGTTCGCCTCGAGCCATCCCCGGTAATGGAGAAGAAGTTGACAGGTTGTGAATGTATGTCCGTCCAAGGACACATGACCAGACGATCACGTGAAAACCAGTTGGTCTTGGTAGATCTCGTGGCGTTGAAGACCAAACGAAAAACCTCTGCCTTGTTTTCGTACAAGGACAAGCGTACCTATAGTGACGGAGAAACGAGAAGATAATTCCTAAAGAAAACAATAGCTGCGTATTTCTGGTAATGGTAATCTCAGTGCCGCATACCGCATTGGATTGTGGGGCTGAATGTGGGCGTCGAGATCAACAAATTCTGTCATCTTTTAACCAACAGCGAAGCCAAAGAGAAAAGTGTACATGTAAAAGTGCATCAACTTTTCAAAACGAACGGTATGAGGTCGATGCATGTAAGGACATCCGGGAATTTATTTTAACCTGTCACGTGACTTTTATTTCCCGCCCTTTTTAAGCCATTGATAACGAACGGTCTGAATGGTACCTGTGAGGGAACAAATGCCTGCCAGTGTTCTATGATTCTGCTCTTGTAGTGCTGTCTAGACGAGCTGTTTATGGGTAAAGCTGACGACGAGGATTCTAGAAGAGAGTTGGATATCCATAATGCAGCAGGCCCTTGTTGTAGTGGTACACCACTTACGCTCTTGAAAACCATCGTCCAACCTGAACCAGACAACATGGACATGGAAAAAGACAGCTGAATATATGTTGGACTGTTAGTCTGTCTGTCTGTCCGTGTTTATTTCGGTATTATGCGTCGCTTACCTACTCCGTTGCTATGGTCACAGTATACCTCTATCATCTTTTGATCGGGAGAAATGATTTGGTAGAGACCGCTATTTGTGAAGCCAGCGGCATATCGTTGTGCGCAGCTGCGAAAATCTGTTCAAAGAAAACAACTTTAAGTTTCATCTATACATATTGCTGGGAGCTCAGCGATGGGCCTCCTGTGTTTACATACGAATGATTGTGCCTGGGCTGAGTGTACTGGAATCTCGATTTTTTTGGGCTGGCTGACTGGCGAACCAAGACTTTACAGTTACCCAAACCCCTTTGGTCCAACCCTTTACTGTCTGAGAGGGTCTGGGAGAATTGGTAATCAAGTCATGTAATATTCAAAATGGCGTCCACCTCAATTTATATCAAACGAGAAACCGGTTGGTGATTGGTTGCAGAGGACGCAAAATGACGTAAACTGTGTATTAACCAATCATCGTCTGACCTAATTGAATATTACAAGACCTACTTAATAATTCTCCTAGACCCTCTCAGAGGTAAAGAGTTGGCCAAGAGGGGCGAGGGGTCTGGGAACCGAGACTATCGTCGTCTTAGTTGTTGAAAGTGTTCTACGTGAATTCCGTTGATATCTTATCATGACAAACACATTATTATTCATTTATGGAAGTATTCATCAAGGTGACGAACGATTTAGCCGACATTTGTCGGGGAAAGCAATGTTCTTTTATGAGTTTTGTGTGCTAAAGTCGCTTAGTTATAGTAAATTAAATATTGATTGAAGGCGATCGAATGTACCTGATCATTGTCACCACCACACCATACCGTTAGCTTCTATATTACCTTGTTTAATTTTGGTTAATTAAACCGCTATTATTAAATAAAGTATGATTGATTGTTTGAGTGTGGTTTTCACATCATATCTCAGATCGCTGTAAACAGTTTTAATTAAAAAGCGCTAATCCAATAATTGTTATTACTTGTATGGTATAGTACTATGTTGTTTCCATGGTTACCTGGTATTTGACAGTCCTTGCCCTGTGTGCCTGGAAGACATTCACATTCGTAGGTGTAGTTTGTATAGACTGGAACACACTTTCCTTGATGCTTGCACGGTTTCCTATCGCATGGACTCTGAAGTTGGAAAATAATAACAATTTCAACTAATTTTCAGTTCAAGCATCCCTGGAAAAGGGTTTCTATGGCAACCATCTTTGTGGGAAAATAAAAGAGTTTTCCTCCTTAGGAAAATAAACTGTTTCAGTCCACGTTGAAAAATAGAGGTTATTACTGGCCGCTTGGAGATACGAATTTTATCTTCGAGTGTTCAAAATATCTCTCATGAGTGAGCGCAGCGAACGATTACTTGATTCTGATTGGTCAATCAAAGAGGGCTGTTTTCTTTAACTGAGAGCAGTATTCATTAGCTTCCATCAAGTTTTCCATCGTTTAATTTGGCCCACTACACTTTATAAACAAGTAATGCTACGCGACTCGGGAAATTTTCCCAAAACTTTGAAAATACCCGTGAAATTAATCTTTAATTTTACTCGTCCCTAGCCAGTACCTACACTAAGGCCCGGGTCAAACGCCGTACTTCACATGAGCCGAACCTAATGCAAATGAGCAAAACCTATTGTTTGGATTC
>JAAAQI020127204.1:0-11961 GCA_011800005.2 Stichodactyla mertensii | reverse complement strand
CGGGGTCTGGCGGAGTGGGGGGGGGGCGAGCTGGTGGGGAGTGAGATGCGAGGCGGGGCGGGGGGGGGGGGGGGGGGGGGGGCGGGGGCGGGGGACTTGCCCTAGGATCTGATAGGGGTGTCCCGCCGGAACCCCAAAGACCTGACCCTATATAAGACATTCAACTTTATTCCTTTAGGACAACTTTAAATGAATCGTACATAGAAAAAATGATCAAAAATTAAATTTACTATCCATAACAAGCAAAATATCAAGCATGACAGTTAAAGAAATGATTCGTTATGTTTTTTTCGTCCATTAAATTGATGTTTGAAGGTATGGTTAAACACCGAGATTAACACCACTTATAGGATTACTTTTAATATAATGGCTTTTTAAAAACACGGTTAAAAAAAATGTTTAAAATAGGCTTATTTTAACTTCATGATCCCATCTTTCATTTGAAAGAAAAAGAATAAATTCTGTAAGAGGAAATTCTTAAAAATCAATGACATTTATTTTAGGACGTTTCCTCTTACAGAATTTTTAATTTTTTTCTTAGCACTTATGAACCCTAAAATAAAAACCGCATGCAAAGTTTAAAGAAATTTTACCGACGAGTTTTTAAGTTATTTTAGACGAAATTTTTGGGGCACAAAATTTTGATTTTGCAAGTTCAAATGATTTTGTCCACGTTATTAAGAGCGGGCGCACTAAAACCGTTTCTAGCCTCCTTAAGGTGACTGCCTACTATTGAACGTTCAATAGCCTTCTGAAGCTTTTATGTCACGCAATTCATGTGCAATGAATTGTGGGATTTGTTTGTGGACAGACAAACAAAATGGCGGAGTGCCTGGTGAAGCTTTCTGCTCAAGCAGGGGCAATAAACGCGCACAAAATAAAGCTCAAAACCGCTGAATTTCCTTAAAAGTTTTATTAAGAAACCCTATACGTTTTGAACTTCAGCACGGCAAAACCTTCAAATTTTGCACGGTACCCTATGTATTTTTTATCGATTTTTGGAAAGACTATGTGGAAAAGAAGTTTGAAGAAAATGGCATGTGTTTTACTCATACAAAAGACGTTATGAACGCATTTTTGACACTCGTTTTAGACAAGAATTTTCGAGCGTAAGTTGAATTAAAAATTCAATTTTAGCTAAATTTTTAGCTATTTTGCCAAGATTTTTATTTATACTTGTAAATTATTGTATCAATTAGCTTTCCTATGAAAGCTTAGTCAAAATCTTGATTACCGTTTGCGCTATGGATTTTTTCTTGGGATGGTGGTTTTCGCTTGTTTTCCTTCAAAATCTTGTAGGTAGGCATGCATTAAGGACGTTCATAGACAAAAAATCCCATCGTCAGATTTTTTTAACTTTGCCTGATGAAACTACATCATAATAGAAGTAAAGTGAGCAAATAAAACATGGGTGTCACCGACTTCGTTTTGCCATCAGATTGCATGGAATTTCACCCTGTTTGAGGTAAAACGTGTGAAAAACGCCAACATGAAAAGTCCGAGAAAAGCAAGCTATATTTTGCTGAAAAATCAATTGATCGTCCCCATGTTTCACAGGACTCTAGAAAACATTAAAAAAACATGAATAATTAATGAGCAAAACACAATAGAAATCAGGGATCATGAAGGAGTTTTATATCTGATATAGAATCGTCTTCATTTGCATACTGCTACTACAACACTGCTACTCGTTTTTTAAATACTACTTAAAGCATTAAAACTTTATGTTGAAAATTAAAATTTTGGAATGTTCTTGGGTTACAAGTGTGGACTTTTAACGTTCGTTTTACGTAAAATTCGACAGTCCATTTATGGCCAAAATATGTGATTTTGAAGCGATTCCATCGTGAGATTTCTTTTATTTTTCCTGTATAAAAGTTAGATATTATAAAGTAGTTTCAGAAAACAAAATAAAAATGGGGGTCACCGACTTCCTTTGAAGATATTATGACAAACTTTGAAAATGTGGCCGCCATTTTGAATTTGATCGCGTATGTTATATAAACATAATCATACAGGCGTTCCTCGCTCATTTGAAAGAGCTCCAGCGCGCGCGCAGAAACAATGCCCATGAACGTCCTTAAACTTTATCCGCGAGTGGCGGATATCTCAAAAAACCACTCCGGGACAGATTTGAAATCACCATCAAATTTCACTTTAAAATATTGTGATTCAAAAACTTTGTCTTGGATTTTTCCAATAGCAGGCAATCACCTTAAAAACGTTCGCGGGCATTGTTTCTGCGCATCCTTTCTTCGCGCGCGCTCGAGCTCTTTGGAATGCACGAGGAACGCCTGGATAATTTTCTTTATATAACAAACGCGATAAAAAATTCAAAATGGCGGCCAAATTTTCAAAGCTTGCGGCTCAATATCTCGGAAACGAATACGGTGATTCACAATTTTTTCCCCCTTTAAGGTCGGACCCTTGCTACTGCGCATTCCCCGCGCACATCCGAGCGCGCGCACTTTTATCAAAGAATATCGGTGTAACGTGGGGAGTCTGGGCACTAGTGTGACAATGATTGTAAAGCGTAGAAACTCTAGTTTTTTAGCGCAGAAAAATAACATTTTATCGACTAAACTGTCGAAAAACAGATTTATAAAAAACTATTGTGCACCGTGCAAAGTAGGTGCTTATTCTCAAATTTTTAAATTTAAAGAATTTTATCGATCTAAAAGGCCAGCAAGAATATCGCTAAAATCGGGTTGTATTTGGGGTTCGTTTTCGAAGACTTTTCTCTTTTGTTGTTCTCTAACTCTTGAAATAATACGGTTATCCCCTGTTTTTTCCCTTTTATTTAAGGCTTCATTTACTATTCTTGCGATATAGAAAATAATAATACCATGTCTATTGAGGAGATCATCGTCAATTTTCCCCCTTTTTACAACCCTGTGCGCATTTAGAGGCTACTAACTGCGTAGAACTTTGCTTCTAGAATTTACTTTCAACCATATTTACACTCACGTGAAACATTTTTATTCAACAAAATGCTATAATAACCTTTCAGCTATTACTAGGAACAGTGTTTTGCTTCTAGTTGCTGAAACTGTTTACAATCTGTGGACTATATTGAATACAGCCTATTTGAGTAAAATCACCGCCAATCATCAAAAATTCCTACTTTTACGACATCGCATAGTTCTATAACCAATACGGTGACCTCTTTTTTTCTCGGTTTTTGACTTGCCTTGAACCATTATCTTCAAATGAGGGAATTTTAAAGAAAATTCATTAACGAAATCCAAGGCTCCGGAACTACCTTAAATGCAGTTATTGCCAACTTCTATAACATACTTCAAAATGAAAAAAAAAAAAAAAAAAAAAAAAAAAAAAAAAATTAATGCAGGGGATCGAATGGCACGTAATTTACATTGATTGACTTTACATTGATTCGAATTCCATACAATTTAGTTGCACCGTGCGGATAAAAAGCCTAATGGATGCTTTGTACTTGCTTCTTCAAACATGACTTTGTGTCAGAAACTTGAAGGATGATACTCACTTCATGTTCCGGTAGCTTTTTGCATTTAGTTTATTTCCAACATTTTTTCTCGATGTGTTTATGCCGATGCAACAAATCTTTCATAGCGTCTCCATCTAGATCCACTATAATGGCTTGTGGCGGGATTGGGGCATTTTTTCTTCAAAAGTGGCCTCAGGCCTGCGCGATGTAGCAGCATTATTAGAGGAGCCATTTTTTACTAAGGATAGCGGCTCACATACTAACGACGATAACTCTGATTCTTCCAAGGAAGATCAGAGTTGAACAAAGTAAACTACACAAACGTAGAGGTGTTAAAGTGTCACCTATTTGTCTCTGTTATATTTATTGTCTCTGTCATTATTTTTTTGATTTTAGTTCAGTAGACTGTTATTCATGACGAGCAACGTATTAAGGAGTAGAATTAAAAGAGTAACGGTGGTTTTAACCTAAAAGTAGTAAACACTATGCTTATTTTTGTAAATACCTTATCTGCAATAAATAACCTTTTGTTCGTCAATTCCGAAATTTCTTCTGATCTTCCTTTCGGTATGACTTTATGATTCACTTCAACAAAACCATGTGAACCCCCTTAAAATCCTCCGACCCCCCCAGGCGATAAATAATGACTAGTCACTAAGTTCTGCTTTCTTTAGGCGGACGTGGCTTATCATATCCGCGATGTCGCAGAAAAGCCGGCCTTTAAGCTTTCAGTCACCGTTAGGCCCCGCCCGGTAGATGCATCAGCTCTTGTAACAACAGAAGTTGGAGAAGAGCTCTGTCAACCTCTTGAAATGTACATCTGTGCCAAGTAAGTTGAAAATGCATTAACACATGCACTGGAATGAAAAGCGTTGACCGCAGGTGGTGGTTTTAAACTGATTTCGCTTTAGTGAGGTACATGGTTAGTTCCTTTTAATGTAATTAGGTGGCTGGAGGAAGATGTATCTGGTATGGCTGTCATTGAAACAAAACTCGTATCTGGATTCAGTGCTGACGAAGAAACGTTGGAAGGGGTAACTGCTAAACTGCTAAACATGTTACCAAACTGTGTTTTAGATTTTTCTGTAGGAGGCATTTCAGTTACAGTCTTTGATTTTCTTTGCAGTTAACGAATCGTTTTGACCTTGGCCTGATGAAATACGAAATAGAGGGAAACAAAGTTGTTTTATATTTCGATGAGGTAGGGATAATCCATATCACTACCTTCATGCCACGTAGTGTTGTGTATTCTGTGCTCATCCCTGATTTTCCATTTGAGACGAGTTCATTGTTGTTGCATCAAAAAGGAATACGCCAATTAATCAAAAATGAATTGTTTTCAATCGTCGTTTCATTTTCAAGCGATGGCACTAAAAGTAATATCGACCAATAAATGATGAAATTACGAAGAAAGGTCATGTGCAAATACGTCTCAAGAAAATGACACTTACTCTAAAGTGGAAAAAAATGATAAGCCCATATGGGTCGATTATTTCCTGGCTGACATTTTTAAATATACCAATTAATAAAACGTTTTTATGTTATGTTTCTTGGTATTTACAGATAAAAAATCTTTGCGTGTCATTCGGAATTCTTCAAACTTCTGTTGTAAAGAAAACCAAACCTTCTTCTGTTACAGTGTACGAGTACTATGACACAGGTAACTCTTCCTCCGCACAGCTATATGAATATTTATTGTATCACCTGATTTCTCCGTACGCTTACTTCGAATGAATGTTGCATTGTGTAGTTGTAAATACAATACCAAAAATAGCCGTATGTTTGTGTTGATTGTGCTGTGATTTATTCATAGACAAATCCGCGACTGAAATGTACAATATAACAGAGGAACTATGTTTCCCGAAAACAGGTAAATCCTACTTAATACTTAGCGAGTACAATAAACTAGTTCAAGATGCAAAGGGCAGAGGGAAGTCTTACTGGGTACGTGTAAATATGTTCAAATGAATCCCGTCTCTGAAAAAGTACAAACTCCATCTCCCTGACGCCTCTGATACTTTGACCAATAAACAACTAGTTCCCTGTTCGCGATCTAGAATGTAATTAAGTTTTGATAAGAAAATCTATAACCAAGCCAGTTGCAATCATTTCCTTTAAGAGGCAATGTCTACAAAAATCAAACATACGGTGGCAAGGCTCGAAAAATCGAATTCGCAATCCTTTTGCACACAGATAGGCTCGTGTTCTTTCCATATTCTTAAAGTTTATGTTGGGGAAGCAAATCTAAGCTTAGTAGAAAGCTTTTGAGTTTGTAGTTAATTAATGCATAAAAATCATTCTTGAAGATTGCGTGACCGACGATTTATTTTGTGGCTAAATGTATAACTACAGCAAAATACTCCGTTAAAAACTAAGAAACAAACTTATTATATACCAAGTGTCAAAGTTCAATTTTCCTCAATTTCAATTGGTCGAGAGCGTATCACGTGAACGTGGAGAAATTCGACTGTCTCGCTGGCGACAAGTCTGGGAGGGCGTATATGTTGTGGACCGGGAATAACAAAACCGGAGGTCACGTGCCTGGAAAAATATCAAAACCGGAAACCAGAATCCACCACATTAGCGTGCGCGTTTGCAAAATTCATTCTTTCTCTAATTTTTGTTCTCTTTGACACTTGGTAAATAAAGCATTTATTTACTGGGACCTCGGGAAAGCAGTATGTTTTGTGGTCCCTCGGAAAAGAAAGATACATACTTCCTTAGTTTGTAAAATGAATTTTATTTCAGTCAGAGCACTGGGTGATGCTTAAATATTTTTTTCTTTTGAGCATACTAATTAGCATAAGCTACACATTTTTGACACGTTAAACCTATTTCAGAAATTCTTCTAATGGCTCAATAAGCGTGAAATTCCGTCCAGTCAATGAGTAGTCATATAACAAGCAGAAACGTCAAGAATAGACCTTTTTCGAATTCGCAAAATACCGCTGTACTTCTAGATTAAAGACTCCTTTTTGCAGGGTTAGCCTCATTTCAGTGTCAAAATATTCATAAATACCTACGATAAAATGAAGGATAAACAACTACAACAATACAAACACTTTGAAATTCCACGGATCTTCACTGAAACACGTGAATATTCTACACAAGAACGAGCTAACCCTGCATAACAAAGATTTGAAACTGGAGTATTGTAATATTTGGTTCCTTGTCTACACACGCTGTGTCCAAAGTTTGGGAATTTTAGCCCGTTTCAGCGTCTTTCTCTCGAGGACCCAGTCGAAACTCTTCACCAACGATTTTCTCGAAAACAAAATAGTATTTTCGAAAACAAAGTACACGTGGATTAATATCTAACTAAGACCTATCTGTGTGTAAAAGGAGAGCGAATTCGACTTTTCGAGCCTTACCACGAATTTTTTATTTTGTTTGATTTTTGCTGACATCGCCTTTTAAATATTTTGCGGGACTTCTACGGTCGAGATTGTTCACTGCATGTAAGGGAATCCTGAACCCATGGAAAAGTGGATTTTCAGGGTTCGTGTTGCTGTGGTTGTTGAAATTTCCAAAACTATTCCAAAACTTTCCTGGAAAGCTGGCAAAGCTCCTAAACTCAAATTCCCATAACCATGACTTGAACAGCAATCTGTAATGCAAATATTTGAAAATCCAAACGAGGCTGTGGTTTATTATTATTGCTTTGTTCATCGAAAGCTAAACAAAATACCATGACTTTCCATAGCCAAGTAATCTAGACCACGATTTTTCAAAACTTTTAAGGTCCTGGAAAAACGATTTACCAATTTCCAAAACTTTCGAAGACTCTTCAAAAAATGTACTAACCCTGGATAATCCGGAATTGAGTCTTGAAATAAGGAATTCGCGGAAATTTGGACTTTGGAATGTGGAATCTAAGACTTGGAATGTACTTGAAATCTGGAATCTAGCACCATTCCGGATTTTGTTCATGGCTTTATGTTTTACTATCATATTCATTAACTTCCATTTCAGAGGAAATATCAAATCCAGAAACGAACTGTCCCTTCTGCCCAGATGAGATTGACTTTGACATTTCCAAAATACAGCCATTGGTTTGCAAGACCAATAACGGTAAATTTTACAAAAAGTTATTGCTTTACTTGTAGTAATTTAAAAAAAATAGATGTTTTAGTTTTAATTCTATACGTGGTCGCATTCAATGTAGAGGATGAGCTTTAGCATAGATATTTGGTTGGTAAGAGGGGCCTAGCTCGAATGACTGCCGTAACTATGCGGGCAAAAAATGTTACAACAACCTAGCACCTATCCAACACTGGTCAATGAGTACGTTTAAGATAATGACTTAACCTATTTAAATGACTTATTTTGAGTAGTGCATTCGGTTGAACTACCATATCTTCGGCCAAGTACACAAACTGAAGAAACCTTGACCAAAGCTGCCCAAACTATAAACACGACCACATAGGATTCTGACAAATATTCTCATTAGGATTAATTACAAGATTTCTGTTTGTTTAGAAAATCCATTTCCAGAAATATACCGGTACGTCTCTGTTGTTATCACGAATTTTACCAGGGCGGTTTTACACATATAAGATAGTGGTCAAGTGAAATGACCTTTCCAGAATCGAGTAAAAAACTGGGTACCATATCAAAATTTACAAGATTCCAGAAATTCCTGGTACTGGGTAGAAGAAATACGTTTGGAAGGACAGTGTACATCAAAGCCATACAGTTTTTTGTAAGTTTTCACAGTTCTAAAAGGTAATTGCCACTCGGTAATTCTTCAACGATACAGCGGCGAAATTCAGGAATCTTGTATATTTTGATTTGCTGTTTTTGGTTCTGGGTTCTTTTTCTTGATCGCGTTAATCAAGGAGACTGGTATCCATTGCCTTGTACGATTCGGGAGAGATTAGATCGACTGACTTGGAGGTGCGAGCAGCCAACAAGTGGGATTTTGATTGGCTTGGCTGCTTGCCTATTGCTTTACAGTAATTATTACTGGGCTACCTATAGTAGACCAGTCTAGAAATGCAGTTCGTGTCTTCGGTTTGTTTCTTCGTGTTTTTTTTTTTTTCCTGTGCAGCAAAACGACCATTTAATGGTATGCGTAGGTATCCAGCAGCCTTTGCGAGTAGTTTCGATTTCATGCAAACGTAATGATATGGAAGGTCACGTGATAGACCAACAACGCACTCTCATTTGATAGCCACTGACGAACAGGAATCGAAGGCTCCTAAAATATTGTAATACAGTGAAAACAAATTTCGAGACAATTTATGTGATCCAATAAAGCAATTAACAGTAGATGCAGGCCAAGCGATATTTTGTTTCTTATGATCGACTTTTAGTATTCACAAGTACAAACAATCTCGTTCCCAGAGCCGTTATTTCTTACTACGCATGTTCGACGAAGTATCTTGGCTCTGGAAAACTCCAATATTTCCTGTTCTTTGATTGGCTATTAGAAATAATCTTCTAACCGTCACGATAGGCCGTGAGAACGATCACATGTGATTGGCTCAGATTTTGTATCAAATATTTCATTGTCTTAGTTCAAACAAATTCAGCCAATCACATGTGATCCTTCTCACAGTCTGTCATTTGGAGTTAGACGTTTTCATCTAAGCCGTACTGCGCATTAAGTCTTCGACACTATTATCCTCTGTTTCTTTCAAGGAACTATTACCCCTGCTTGTGCAGAAAGCTTCACCAGGCACTCCGCCATTTTGTTTGTCTGTCCCAAACATATCCCACAATTCATTGCACATGAGTTGCGTGACGTAAAAGCTTCAGAAGGCTATTTCCCTGTCCCGACCGTTGCCTCGATCGCCGCGTAGCAATGAAACAGTGGTAATTCACTTGCACACAAAGGTTTTAATTGTAATTATGCATTAAAATACACGGGAGCATGCAATTAGTGTTTGTCTTTTCGCGGCTGACTGCATACACTTGCAATGGTGAATATAAATACTGCTCTCTACGAGCATTTCTGTAGAATGCTATACTCTAAAAGAGAAAACGGAGAATGGCAATACACGCCGCACTCAGTAGGAGAAGAAAGATACAGTTGCAAGCCCTGTTATTAGCCGGTCTTTCATTGAAGTCTCTTTTCTAGTCTAGTCATACCACCATTTTTAACGACATTCCATTGACTTTGAATGTGGTCTTCTTAATCCGAGAAATATTTTAAAGAGATGTTTGCAGGATATCACTGTTTTCGTTTCTACTCGGCCGAATTCGGCACGTTATCGTATTATGTTTAATATGGAGTCGCGAAGTCGCTCTGGAGTCGTAATATCCGACCTGGCTTGTCGAACTTACGTTGGACTCGAACCTATTACAGAGCTTTTCATAATTCTGCGACCTATCGACTCCAGACGTCTGGGCGACGTTGGGCGTTTTGGCTTCCGTCAATGAAAATAATTACTTACTCAAACTGTCGAAACTTTGATTGACGGAAGCCAAAACGCCCAACGTCGCCCAGACGTCTGGAGTCGATAGGTCGCAGAATTATGAAAAGCGCTGTAAATAGGGTCGACCTGAATTGCAGCAAACGTCGTGCTAACCATGAGCCTATTTCAAAATAAATAGGTTCGACTTAATTAAGCTCATGGTTAGTTCGTAGTTTGCCCTGGGCGTTAGAAATTATAATTTATTATGGGATTTACATCAGTGATAAATCGATAAAATAGCAAAGAACGAGATAAGGTACCTGTTCCAAGGTTAATCCGAAGATCGTGGGTTCGAATCCCAGCGAGGTCGGAAATTAATTTTTCCGAATTTTCCAAGGGTCTTTCGCCCGGAATAACCTCCTTTCTAAGCACTATAACTTTCCATTAATTCTATTCCATGTTCGAAGGAAGATTTTAGGGCCTTTAACTGGTCCTACAGGCTAAATGAACGCCGCAAAGTAGACAAACACTAACAACTCCTTCGCCAATTAAAGTGTGTTCTAAGCGTGTTCTCGAATGTTCTCGAGTTTCCACGTGGGGGTGAAGGTGCGGAGGTAAGCGAAACAAGGTTTCTCAAACAGCGTGATTTTATCACCACAGAAAACCCAAACTATTCGATATTTCATTTCAAAATTCCAGGGTTTTTTTCAAGAATGAATTTCAGCAATATTCTTGCTCTAGTCTAAAGAACAACAGTAGCTTTTCGCTAGCAAAACACCGGCGCCAACATAAAACCCCAGCGCGTGTGTGTGTCATTTAAAGCGAAAATCCACAATCACGCGCTGAACACGTGCCGCTCAGACTAAAACATGACAAATATCACGTCCAGGACAAGAAAGCATGACGTCAAACAATAGGTAGCCCAGTCTACGCTCTTGGAGCGTCTAGTTCATGTTTCATACAGTCTTCGCATACCTGTGTTATTTAAAGTATTTTTTAGTCAGTTTGATGATGTACAGTCCTGTCCCAACCGACCTCCCAGCCAAGTATTGAATAATATTATGTTAAAGTTATTTTTATTTTTACAGTCATGGCTGTCCGTACACTCAAAGATGGTGCGATGAGATTCGAATTCCTTTCTACTGCAGAAGAGTTCATTGCAAAGAAGCTTGAAAAGAAATCTGTGCGTCCCATCGAAGTATCTGTTCCTAACGTTTGTCGCTGTTCGGCGTTAACTCCACGTTCTAAGGCTCTGGTGCTGATTCAAGAAAAGAAACTCAAAAAGAAGGTCAAAAGGGTTATTTTGAGTAAAACTGCTGTGGTTTTGCATCGGAGAAAAGCATCCACATTGCAACTGGCAGCAGCTTTGTCAAAGTGTCTTTAAGTTGTAAGATCTAAAAACAGCGGCATCTTAAAACACTTTCCATGGTATGGAAATAGCATAAGCATGATTTAATATCCTGAAACTGTCCTTACAGTTGTTTTATTGGACACATTTCATACTCTTACAGGTAATTTGGATGCATGGTAACTTATCACTTTAAAAAAAATAAACATTTTAAGCAGATAGACAAAAATATAGGCAATAAATTTGAAAAGGAGGATTAAAACACTTTGGCATCTTCATATTCGTCTAGCTTTCAAGTCTTCTAAATTGAAGAGGATTTTTTTGATTGGGTATTTCTTGGAAACGTAAAAGAAATGCCCCTTCCCCTCTCCCGCATTCAGATGTCTGCCACTATATATTTGATAATATTTGATAGTCCGTTTTAAATGAGCAATAAATAAAGTTTGTTTTGTGTGTATTCCATAAAATAAAGCTAAATATACAGCATGTTTGAAATCCTTTCAGCCTGTGTCAATTCCTGTGGAACCTGGTCGACTGATGTGTGCACTTAATGCTCTGTAGATTCAATAGAAGACGACAGCGCAATTTAGGACGCTTAAAATTATCTTGAAAATGAGGCTAATGTAGAGACACAAAAGAAATCACACTTTTACTCGGTAGAATGTTAGATATTTCTTCTGTTTTCTATGGGACCGTTCATTATTTATGGGAGGGGGGAGGGGAGATGGGTGATTAATTACCAAGGAACCAAATTTTTTTAAAGGCCCCCCTGACAAAAAAAATATTTT
>JAAAQI020127193.1:0-14307 GCA_011800005.2 Stichodactyla mertensii | reverse complement strand
CAGGGCAGGTCACCGATTTAGATTTTTAGATATTTGCCGTTGAATATCAAAATACCTTATCCGCCATATTGAAAAAGCTCTACCACAGGAATCCCAACCAACGAAAGGCATGTGCAGAAAAGATGCGTACGTAAGGGTAAAATTTTTAATAATTCCCTATGGTAAACTATGTTTTCGCCCGCGCTTTACTTTCAAAGTTACGGGTCGTTTTAGCTTTTATACGCGAGAGAGTTGACAACGATATCGGCCTTTTAATAGTCTTAGGCCCTGTTTATATGGAGACGAACCAGCCCGGTATTAAGCAGGCTGGCCCACTTTGCCCGAGATCTCGGTTCAGCCTTAATTCTTTGTAAAAATTTCATTGTGTTTATATGGGAAGGCGGGCTGGCTCGCTTACTGAGATCTCGGTTGGAAGACGCCGAGATCCCGGCGACCGGGCTGGAAAAATTCTCATATCCTTAATAACCAAACGCAATTTCTAACATAAACTTCAGAAGTAATTATTACCATTGTTGCTAATATGGTACATCGGAAAAGAGTTGACCCCCCCTGTGAAGCTTACACATTCAGTGCATTTTCATTAAAACTGAGCGTAAGAGGCGTTATAAGGGGCGGTTCATTTAGTGTATGGGGAGGAGAGGCAGTGGTGAATGGACTTGTATGAAACCCCAGCTTCTTCTTGTAACTGATTTACAAAGGAAGGCATTGACCTCTCGTCTCTTGTATTTAAACGCTTTTAGCACTCCTCCCTCTGAGGGGGAGGGGGGGAGATAAATGACCTTAAAGCGGAAACATTTCCGTATATTTAATGCTTGGTTGTTAGTGTATCAAAGAGCCAAAGGAAACAACCTTTTGACCGGAACTACTCATCTGACATAATAAGAAAAACATCTATTTGGAAGATATTCAACATTTTGTCTCGTATACGTTCAGCTCACTTTGTGAAAAACCGTGTGTTAGAGGAAATAATTCTCTGCCAAGTAATCGTGCTGTAATTCACCTCGCGCGCACCGGAACCTGAGCTGAGTTTCGACAGACGTCACAGTTATAATACTTATACACTTGAGAGCCTGCACGTTGTTTTTTTCAAGCCAGGAATTTAACCACTGTTTGAATAAATATAATTTCTGTAATCTATATCTTTGGTAGTGATCGTCGCATTTGTTTTGTTTTGCTGTACCCAGCCCTGTCGTTTCTAAATTATAAGTATCGCATAGTTTAGCGTACGTTCTTACTAGGCTCCTACTCAGCTACAATTAAGCTCGGTGTTAATTTCTCTCTCGAATTTGTTGCAAATTTGTTACTGTTGTTGCAAAACGCTTTCTAGATATATTAATTGATGATATCATCATTCTGATATCATGTAAACGAAATGCTCTCTCGATATGTACATATAGTCCAAAGAGAATATTTAAGGGTACATAGGGACAGACATTCTTCGGAAATGTAAAGACATTTTTGTGCACTAAGTGGAGACTGTCAAATAGAGCAGATTCGTTAAAGCGGGAAAAGATACAGCAAATTCAAAACCGTACTGTAGCCGTAAAGTACTTTACTTTAACCGTAACTAAGCATTGTTATTGGACACATGAAAACAGTAGGAAGCCATTCCAGTGTTACCGCATACCGTACCGTGTACTACGTGCTCAGTACCGTAAGTTTCCCGATCTTATGAAAACTGCTCTATTCCCATGCTTGGGCATTAATTTCGCATGTCTTTCTGCTTGGAATTAAGTTTCACCGAAACTGCAATGTTCCTTGAAATAGAAATGGTCTAAGCGTCTAGATATCCCGTCATCGCGTGTCACGTAATAGGAGATTGTACACTGGATTTAAAGCTTCGGGTTTTTGTTTCAGGAACGAGCCTCTATTGATTTTTAACCTCTACATCCTCTTCCACGCCCTAGATAGAGGGGGGACAACCCTGAATTGATTGCAAACGTAAGACTAACTTGAAGGTCTGGAGGAATGAGTAACTTACAAAACTAGATTGAGCAAATTTCTTGATGACAGCTTAATTTTACGCTATTACTGATCGCAAAAAAGTATTTTTTGGTCACAAGACTCTACTTACGTTAAACAAAGGCTAAAGAGTTTGCTCAATTTTTTTAATCTGGCCTTTATTCATTTATACCATGGAATATCCCACGCGTCACTTGTATTTTCTGTGTGTTTACCGAAAAAATACGAGCGATAAGCGGGATATTCCATGATACAAATGCATGATGGGAAGGAATAGTGGAATACTGAACAACGGCTTTCCTGCATTCTGACTGCCTGACTTTTCGATGGTGTGGGGTAAAAGGTTATACATACATGGCTAGAATAGTATCGACTATCAGCAGACGGAAATCCGTCGTTTTGGAAGCTGACGAAAGACAAATGCTTAGTAGTTTAGTGTACTCACTTCAAGACAAGCATTGGCACGTTTTCACGACATATAAGACCTTTATGTGTAACTGTCTTCTAGAGGCCAAGCGCACACACAAGGTTGTAGGGCCCAATGTAACATGATTTAGCTTCTTAAAGATAACCGCTCATTATTGCATCATGTGAATGGATTTCGAACTGAAGAGAAAGTGTACAGAGTAGGGCGGCAAGAGGGTTTGAATCACTGGAATGGCTTCCTGTGTTCTCAAATGTCTGGTTTTCATTGTTTATTTTGATATGTAAATTCACAGAACATGGTTATCTATATATCATATGAACCGTGCCGATTACAACAAAGGATCAATTACTCGCGTATCACATGCACTTCATTGACGTCAAAGCTTTGTTCTATTTTTAATACTGTGAACATAAACTCGTCGATTTATACAATACTTTTTATTAATGACTACAGAATAGTATAACCAACGTATATGAATTTAAATTTCGTACCTTGTACAATGTTTTTATTTACATTTGTCGCCAAAACCCACGAAGGATTGTGAAGTGTCGATTGCTCAATAGGAAATGGATATTGTGGGTACAGTCTGTTTTGCGGTCTTAAACACCTGAAGAATTACAATTTTTTTGACCCAAAACGACCTCAGTCACGAGTCACGCTGTTAAGAGCAGCAGATGGTTCGCTTTGTGTTCTCCTTCAAGCATGAATTCTGACGTTTGATCTCTAGCTGCTGAGATATAAGAAAACTGTCAGTGCCTGTACATTTGTCCAGTTTTGTTGGCGTTTTCGAGAGGCTAATTTAGTAAGCCAGCCCTCCCTTTTTGTTTAGCGTTCCTATTTGGGGAATTTTAAAGGAAAAAAAAAATGAAAGCTATGACGAATATTGCTTTCATTTTATCTGTAGTCTTTACCCAGGCCTTTACCCAGGCTAGCTTTAGCAGTTATGTTATAGAAGCAAATCATTAGACATAGTTTGAAAAAACTTGCAATTGCGCTTCGGCTTTAAACTTTAAAAAAGGGCAAACCTAAAGAATTATGACATAACAGCTGAAATGGTAATCGATTTTACATACATGTAAATGGATATAAGAGAGTAGATATGGACGAAGAAGAATATACAATTGAAAAAGAGGATCGTGAAGGATGGAGGCAGTTCTAGATCTGAAAAAGATCCCTGACAAACCAAACTATCGTTCCTTGATTTTGAGTCAAGTAAAACTCAAATAATGTGCTAGTGGAGTAAAGTAACACTCAAATAATGTGCTTTAAAGGAGAACAAGGTGCAGTACCACGGGATCAGGTAGGCCGCCGTTAGGTTCATGAATATTACTTAAGTCTGTTGTTACAAACTCGAAACAGTGTGTAGACATCACTAACTCATTTATTTCTTAGATCTCATACAATGGTATTCTAAAATAACCGTAGCAGGTATTCCTCCTTTGTTTTGTTTTGTTTTTTATTTCCTTTTGTTGTAACTTTATAGTGCACAGGTTCTACAAAGGCTTTCGAAGCATACTAAAATTGAAGGATGAGGTATATGAAAATTAGACAATTTGAATATACTGATTAAAAAATAATTACTACTAATTTACTAATGTCTGTATATCATTGTCTCTCACTAACTAACCAGCTGCTGCGATGTCCAGAACTTTATTTTAAACCATAGACTGATTGCTCAATACGAAGTGCTATATATATACTAACTTTAGTCTTAGACGTCATCAACCATTTAACTGATACTTAAGACTAATAATTCCCTGAAGCTGCACGCCATTAGGTGTTAAATAGACCTTAGTTTAAGATATTTTCACCAAATGTTTGATAAAATTTGTCAACACTTGTTAGTGAAATGAAATGATGTGGAGCAGATGAGATCTAAATTTTAGCTACGTATTTTGTTTCTTTGTAGTATTTTTAAAAAATACGCGAAGGTAAATAGGACCAAGTCATGCAGTGCCACCATACACTGTTTAACAATATCAGATTTCTTGCTGAAAGACAAAGTACGAGAGGGGAGGGATGGCTCTTGTAAAATGATTCATTTTCGAAACTGTAAAAGTAAGCATAAGAAACTCCTAAGCGGCTGGAAACTAGACTTGCCTGACAAGCTGTAACGATTCGGTCATAATATATCATCCTAGTTTTTGGTGTTTTGGGTATAATAAAAAGCTTTCTATAGTAATATGACCTTCGCAGCTTAACATTCTTTTTAAAGGAAAAATGGTGCCCGTTTTTAAGACCTAAGACAGAAAAGTGCTCCTTTAATTTACCGGTACCTATTTCAAAAAAGCGTCACAGTTGAAAGCAACAAGTCAAGTCTGCAAGGCTGAATGGTTGGTTTTAGTCTTTTTACAATGGCAGGCTGCTATGCTTCCCAAGAGCAAATGTGTGTCCGAAAACTCAGCTAACTTACCATAGACGTTTCCTTCTGGTATTGGTCTTGTCGCTTGTTGCTTTTGGCTGTGACACCGTTTTTTGAAATAGTTGTGTACAAAAAAGGTTTTACATTAAAGCCTTACTGTACACAAGCGCGAATGTTGAAAAGGTGAAGATAGCTCAGCTTTAGTTTGCTTTTGTTTCTAACTTGGTACGACATATGACTTCCTTAAGAAGTCATCGAGGCTTTTGTAGTTATCCAAACAGTAAACAAACGAAACACGTTCCTCAGACCTAAGTTACTTGGTGACTTGAAGATCTTAGTGTATATAATAATTCCTAAAGTCGTATATTGTACATAGTTGTATGTTTGCACAAACCGTTCATCACTCGATGAGAGTTTTCATTTATAGTCTGCGTTAGGGTTACATAGAAAATAATAACAGTTGCGAAAATATACCTAAAATTATTGGTAACACGAGACTGAAAATTTCGCAACACTCAGTTGTAAGGTCAACGAGTTTATAATTATGCATCAAGAGTTTCCACTTAGTGACGTCCGTATCTATTGCGAAATAACCAAAAAAGGCGAGGCTTGAGAGTCTGTGACCGTCACGTCATGCAGTTCCTGTGTATTGGTCCCATCTCATTGGTTCTTCGTAGTCTTCTAAGACTGTCCGCATGCGCAGCAACTGTTACCACATCAGGGCAATAGATCAACTTTCATTGGGAGTGTTGGTACGTCACTATCACAGCAGAACGGGTCAAACCGGTCTTATTTCATATCTGTTATTAATCACAATCAGTGTTCCGGAAAATGAGAGAGGGGTTCAAGAAACAAGAAAAGGATATTCTCTGTATCCAAAAACAAAGGATTCGATACTTAACGTTGATCATGAAACACTGAATGTCCTTATATCAAAGTCAGTGAGGTGAGCATGATTTTCGCAGGCAAAGGGTATGCAACACCCGCACCACTGATGTTTAAAATGCATAAAACTCAAAGGCAATAAAAGTCAAAAATAAAATAGAAAATAAAAATACAATAATAATAAATACTCCGACATGCATAATATATGTAATGTTCTTCATTGCGATTTTAAACGTTTCTTTTAACAGCTTGGAACGTCTGTACAAAATCACAGATCATAGGAAATTTGAAGGAAATGGAACTCTATCCTTGTTACACCGGGAAAATCATAGGAAACGAGGACAGGGCTGCTTGTCTCTCCACGTTAGTCACTACCAGGCAAGACAAAATTTCTTTAAAAATAGCTGGAATCAAAAGTTTTAGTCAGTGCAATACAACTGAAATAGTCCACCATAAAGACACAGAGTAAAATGTTAAATTTAATATTATTGTCTCGGTGTGTCATTATCTGTTGGTATTGCCCTCAGCCCCCGCACGAGACCAAGTTGTAACCATCCAAGCGGAAATGCATTGTCAAATCACGCAATGACGCGAATTTCCATTGTACGACACGACACTTGATAACTTCCGCCCACACCTTAGTGTATAAAGGGGCTCCGGAGCCGTAAGCGAACAGCATAACTGATGCAACTCTCTACGGCAACCTAAAAAGCTCAATTCTCATGAAAACATACACAACCGGGAAGCGTGATATCAAAACTAGTCATGATTGATCCAGACTTAGATGAAGAATTGACCCTAGCAAATGAGTTTGTACTTGAAGCACTCAAAGCTGATTCCAACAATTCTGAGATATCTCTTGTGTCCCAAAGTACCAAGCCTAACTACGGTGCAGGACTTGAATCTTCTTATGGCCTTTATTCAGAAAATGACTTGGAGGTCTTCTTGCAACCCAAGAACGAGGACCAAAGCTTGAGCTCACTTGATCCGACATCCAATCAACTTGATAACAAAGGTTAGATTTGTTATATATAATTCTTTTTGATATTCTATCGTAAAATTTATTCACCTTCAGTTTATGTAATGGCGGGAAAAAAATTTTCTTCCTTTTCTCTTGTTTATTTATTTTTATATTCATTCAATCCATCTATCTTTATTATCTAAACAACATCATTTCCTTTAATGGGAAACGTTCATTATGTAGCTTACCTAATCCCGTCATCAGTACGAATGCAATGTCTTTATTTTAACACGTGAACATTTATTTTAATGTTCTACAAAAAGTAGTTCAGATAATTCTATAGAAGTTTTTGTTACGAAATTGCCGCAGTTTTTAAAGACCAGCACGGCACCTGTTACTAGGCAAGTACAGAGTTTTTCCCGAGAAACTGACTCGGTATCCGTTAGTACAAACAGCGATTATGTTATTTGAAGTGCCTGATCTCAATTCCCTCCACTAGGTGTCTAAGTGTTCTGCAAGACTATTCTGCGTTGATTTTCGTGATTCTTACAGACTTGAAGACGCTTTTTATATTTGTTCTTGACTTGTACCAGTTGCTCTTATGAGTTGGAATATACCGTATGACAATAGATTATGCACCTCATGGTCAAGTGACGGCGTTGAGGTCATTTGCTTTAAACCAAATATCAATGTGTACAATATTTTGGGGTTATATCGCATCGAGATTTATTTGAAGATTTCTGCCAACTATTAAAATAATCTCTATCATATCCGTTACTGCGTTATTTAAGTGAAATTTTGACAGCGATGCATTTCTTCTGTAACTGAGGTATTAGCTATTGTCTGTCTTAATCAGCGAGTAATTCGTTTCTAGCTCAGCTGTTTGGGTTAACCAGCCTGACGATTCTTAGATAAAACTATTACTTATTCATCTAGCTACTTAATGATTATTGCTCTGTTTATTTCCATCTGATTCGTCTCGTCACTCATCTATTTTTATTGGTATTCCGTTCTTACTCATTTACCCACCTGCAAATAGATCAGCTGCTCGGCCAATTGGTTTTTAATTCATTCTCTTATTTTCTTAACTTTAATTCGGTTAAAAATTACTCATTTCCTTCTTAACTCATCATGCTTGAGTTATTGTATAGTTCATTTGAAAGCTTATTTGGTCACCTGCTCCCACACTTGTCTCGTGTACTTTTATATCTACCCACACGAAAGGCTCCCTTTACAAGTCAGAACAATATCGAAACTATAAGAAAATTTCCCTAAAGGGAAAAACTTTTTTATATTTTCCCATTTGCCAATCGAATGTATAGCAACACATATAATGAATTCTTTAAGAACAAAAATACAGGGATTTATTTGTAGTTCGCAGTTTAATTCTCATTTTACTGATTTTTCGATACTTCTTTTTCTTTCATTCTATTTTTTAGATTTGTTTGGATGCTCGACTTCAGATAAAAGTAGTTACCACTTGGTCCCAGAGATACCTGTGAACGAAAATAATCGTTTCAGTTGTTGTGAAAAAACCGTAAGCGATCCTTGCTCACTTTGGAACATTAACAGCACCTATTTTCCCACACCGACCGTTAGCTGTTTTATAAAGAGTGAAACAACAACTAGTTGTTATTTCTCGCTACCAGATATCATAGACAGCATGAACAGGATCGATTTGTTAGACAGCATCCAATGCATTTCAAATGAGCTCCCATTTAATATCAAAGATGAGCCAATGGAAGGAGACATCAGGGTGGATTTTCTCAATTTAAGAGACATATACTTCAGGCCAGATCAGTCTGAGGATGCTGAGCACGGCAATGATGATTCAATTCTCTTTGTCTTCCTAAAGACTGAGTGCAAAGTTGGTGGAGTAAAGGTTTTTATGAAAGAACTCCAAAATGGATTCTCTACACAATGTTCTCAGGGTAAGAGGCCAGTCACTCTTTTATTGACTTGCTTAGTTAGATTAAATGCTAGGTCCTTAAAAGAATAAAGAAAACTTGATATAAATAATAGAGAAGGTATAGAGTGATTGTTGCTAGATACAGACATTTGAGCAACTTTGTAATTGTTAATAGTGGAATTTGTCCAGACATGTAACAGACAAATCTTGATAAAAATTCCCTTTACATGTTTGACGTGTAAAATAATTGTAATCTAAACCAAGTGTTATTCCAAAAACAGGTCCAATTTTTCTCCCATCTGAATATAACCGAAGGAGAGGAATTCTATCTGTGGACCTCAATTGCTTGTCTCGGTGCTTGTCTCCAAGGTCTGGAGAGGAGTCTCTGGAAGGCATCTCATCGTTCTGGCAACTTATTGTCAAGGTGCAATTGGAAGATGGAAGATCTATTTGTCACTATTCGAAGTCCTTCCAAATCCGAAAAAAGAACAAGGAATATGGTAAGAATATTAGTATTTATTAAGACTTCTTGCTAATATGTAACAACAATATGTAAATTGCTCTTCTAAAACGATTAATCCGAGGAATCTCAACCTTTCATGCAAAAAATTGCTACGGTCTTCATACTAGTAGTCAATATTTGCTCGCAAATAGAATATGAAAAATTTTGAATCTGGTATATGATGGAATACGTTTTGTTTAAGAACACTGTCCCATGTTTTGTACTTGAGCAGGAGAGCAAAGAGATGGCGGAATAGGAAATGTTCTTTAGCCTGAAACATTAGTTCCATCCAATTTTGCTACTTAACTATCCAGTCACCCACTGTTTCTTA
Organism: Stichodactyla mertensii; assembly: GCA_011800005.2. Taxonomy (NCBI): domain Eukaryota; kingdom Metazoa; phylum Cnidaria; class Anthozoa; order Actiniaria; family Stichodactylidae; genus Stichodactyla; species Stichodactyla mertensii. Next base: position 4,968 of record JAAAQI020127193.1, on the reverse strand, counting down.
TGTAAGATTTCTCAAAATCCACTTTACTTGACTTGAGTTTCAACTAAGATTAATCCAAAAGATGTTTTGCTTTGGGTGTTTTGAAGTTTTTGTATTGAATTTTCATTTTTATAGTCATACTTTTTAAGAAATTCAAAAAATTCCGAAGGTAAACCCTCCAATGTTGCTTTTATTTGCCTTAGATTAAAACCACTTCTTAGCAAATGTTAATTCTAGAAAGTCCATTTTTATACTCCATAAATATATTTTGCACCTCATTTGGTGTCTAAAGCATATTATATCAGTTGAGAGTATACCTTTCTGCATCAGTATTTGTGTTTTGTTTATATTCTTTCTGATGTCTACTTTTGCTGTAGTCAGTTGTATGTATTAGAAACCTTAAATATTGGTCACTTTATATTTTAACAGAAGATGAAACGAAATTCAAAAGAAAGCTAAGGCAAATTCCAGTGTCTTGTACTGAAAGCAGTTCATTTGGGGACGTCTCATCTATGTGTTGCTCTACTGGGATAGAAGGTACTTATTGTCGATATTAGCTTTAATCTCTCGTGCCATGCACTTTATCACTTGCGCCGTGAGGAAACTTGTCATTTTCCATCATTTTCAACACATTTTTAATGTCCATTAACACTGTTGGCTTTTTGTCTTCACAATTTATTCTTTTAAAAATATGATTGCTTTTGTTCTTTTTTCTTGCTATCAACAATAAAACTCATACAATAATTTCCCCTCGATTCCTCCAGAATTCTCCGATTCAAAGTCAAAATCCTTTGCTCTACAAGACTATCAAACGAGCAAGTTCCAAGTCCCATGCCAAAATAATGTGTTTTCTGACGAAATGACGTCCGATGTTGTAAATCCTGGATCGAAGAGGATAATCTTGGTTCCTGGAAGTACATTAGATATAACCGTGGTAAGTAAATGTACAAACACGTGAAACGTGAAAACATGTACGCTCCATTTTTATGTACTGCATATGCCAGAACGAATCGCCGAATAGAAATTTCCTCGAAATTAAACCAATTTATGCTATTCTCCAAGTCACTGTGTTTTGCCTAATGGTTGAACTAAGATGTTGAATACTGTCCTTTAGTAGACCGGCGAACTCGGACATAACTGACATAAAATTATTTTGCAGTAGCATAAACCTTCACTTGAATCTAACCTCCTAAATTTTACTAAAAGTTTCAACGAGGGAAGTTGTTCCCTAGTTCCGAACGGGATAAATTCATAGAGCATCAGTCTGATACTTAAAGAAGAAGGTCGAAGTATCGTCTCTGTGTCACAGTGAAATACTGACTAATATCCAGAGACTGAAATACCTCATCATCTTTATTTTAGATATCCTCAAAAATCAAGGACGAAAATGACATTGTCTCAATACAAGAACAACCTAACTTTACTGGGCTCTTAAAAGTCATGAAGGACAACCATTTTCAAGATACTAGCCGAAGGAAAGCCAATGGATATCGATCTGCTGAGGAAGCCTTTGTCTGGGCTTGTGGACACTGTTTCTTTAGTAGAGGAAAGAAATCCACAGTCAAATCTCATGTTAGTCGGCAAGTATGCCAGAAAAGACGACGACTTCTGTCGGAATGCATCAAGGAAGAAAAAAAGGTAAAACCTAAGTTTCGAAGATGCCATACATTTAGTGGCATTCAAAGCAAGCCATTCAGGAACTACAACTTCAAACGTTGTAAAACACCGTAAACTTAAACAGGCATTTAGGTTTATATATTATCAAGCTGTAAATAGAAGTATGAAGTATTTGTACAGTCATAAAAATAGTCATTTATATCTAGCCTTATGTAGAACGTAAAAAGTAATTATTATTATTATTATGTACGTATCAAGTTCTTAGTTTTTAAAACTTAGTATATTTTGCAGGAGGCCAAGCTTCGTTTGGAAATTGTTTTTAAAGTCATAACTTCGTTAACTGTCTTGTACCATTTTTTAAGGTGTAGATATTGGTAATTTCATCAAAGGTTTGCTCTCATGTAAGCATGTTAGACAATAAAAGATGCTAGAGAAAAAGGTTTGTAAATAGAAGTCCGAGAAAAATACTTTTGTTAAAAAGAGGTGAAGACTATCGGTGTTAAAGACTGTAAGATTCGATGCCCTTTAAAGCTGTTTTATGTAGGGGATAGTTTTTATACATCCTATGCCATGTTGCTTGCTTTGACAAATGTACAGAATTTCAACGAAATGAATAAAAAGTAATAAAATATAATATATTCTTTCATTTACTTTTGAGTCTTCAGTTTTTGTTGACTCGCAGGAGCTGTAGAGCAAACCTCAGTAAACGTTAGATAGTATTCCAAACTTAACTATCTAACTAGTTAGTTTAGAGAACACGACTATGGTCGTATAAACCTCAAAATGTACAATAAAAGCTTATTTTCTAAGAAGCAAGATGGTTCAATGCACTGAAAATGCTATTTTCCCCATTCTTAGAGGTGCACGTTTTTCCGGTATAAAGATGCAAAACAGATGTAGCACTGACTCGTTCTATCGTTGATTTTGTCAGTTTGTCGGTTATCGTTCAGGAACCGTGGAGCAAGGTGAAAAGTGGGAGGGCTGACAATTGAAAATAATTTTTTCATATTGAAAATCGAAAAAAGGAATAAAATCATAGTATTTGATTTGTTTCTGTCGCGTGACTTTGCGGAAAAAAGTGGTGGGGCCGCGGCCCTCTCAGCCTCTCCTCCTCCGCGGTCCCTGTCGTTACAGGAAAAGCCTCCATAAAGGCCTTGAGATTCTTTTACGACCTAGAATTCTGCTAGCCTACCACGTACAATCTCCACGTTCCTTTGAACAGGCTGAAATTCCACTTAAGGGACGTGAATTTCTTTGTTTCTTTTAATATCTAAAAATAACCGTGTTTTTAAAGAACAAGGTGCAGGTTATCACTCGTAAGTGAGAGCAGAGTCTGTATATTAACGCTGAGTCTTTGCTTAACTTTAGTTAAACAAAACGGCACCCGCGCAGTTCTTGCGATCTTTTAGATCCTCAAGTGTTTTCCCTGCACAAAATGTTCTTAATTTTCTGTCAGAGCATATATGAGCAATATATGCTGAGGTATTTTGCAGTAGTTCTGTTGAGTATTTGGCCAAATACTGATGTACTTTGACTTTATATTTTTGACTTATATTAAACTTAATCTTGCTTGCACTTTTCCTAGGGGTTGCCGAATACCTTAACCGTTAACTCGGTGGTAGAGACAAATCTTACAGGATACCGCACTTCCTGAGGAAAGATATTTTTTGGCATTTGCATCCTTTGATCACAAGAAATATTTTTTGGCATTTACATCCTTTGATCACAAGAAAAATGGTCCTTTGCCTTTTTAGGCAATAAGTTTCTCCCTTTAAGAGTCACACGTACGATTGCTAAGTGAATTTTGCGTGGTCTCACTTTTCCTGTTTAATAACGTTTTAAAAAGGTAGTTTTTTGACACCTAGTTTGCATGGGTGTCATCGTTCACTATTAAGAAGTCTGTTAATGACTTCCTTAATGCTTTCTCGCGATTTAAAACACACTGTTATATACACTGTTATATAATTTCCTTTGTTTTAGTCGTTGCAGCTTGACAAAACTAAAAATTGGCAAACAAACCCTACGTTTCTCTTAAACCAAAAACAATAACCTATTAGTTTTGTGTTGTGATGTGATGATTTCCTGACCACATATCATTCTATTGTTCATTCCTTCCTTAAAAACGAACATAAAAATGCCCAGTTACTTAGGAAAAACGTTTCATGTGTAAAAAGGTTAAAACCATTTTTTTCACAAAAGCAAAATTACCACTGCCTTGGGCGAAGTTTTAAATTCAACTAATAAATATGGCTTGTTTGATTAATGATAATAGTAGTTTTTAGAAGCCTCGATTAATTAATCCTTCCAATATTGTTATAATTGATATAATTGACACGTTTTCTGCTTACTCTGGAAGTTTCAAAATTCGAGTTCTTTATCAACGAAAATGATATCCATTTAATACAAGGCTCATCTCAAAAATATTCATAGACAGGTGTGGGAATCTTCAACTTTTCTTTAGTAATAGTTAAAGTCCAATCCAGTGTGAAGTTTGTTGTGGCTGTAGATAGCTTTGTTGTAAGTAAACGTGGCTTCTCAGCTTGCTTAAGCATGTTTTTGAGAGTTGGCCGAAAGCCGAGTAAAGGTTAACCGAACTAGTATGCTATTCCAGTTGAATTGGTCTTTCGTATCGTGTTAAGCTCTTGACTCTCAGACAGTATCAATCTGTGGTTTGAACGATTTCACTATTCAAGAAATAGTTCTATTGTAATGGGAAGTAGACGTTCTTCAGTCAATTTTGATAATTTGATGCGCTTTTTTAGTCCTTTTTATTGTATTTTGTTCTGACGAGGGGAATGTCTCAATTATGCTTGGTGTTTCGCCACAGTCAAAGACGACCTTTTGAAAAAAGTACAAGCTAATGTTTTTTTGGACGTAAAACAAGTGATGATAAATTTGAGGTTTTTGAAACTATGTACAGGCCTAACCTTCCAGGCGCTATGCAGCTGAAATAAACAGGCTTTTGTTTCGATAGCCTTGTATTAAATTCAAAACTGGAGTTCAGGATTACGAACAAAAGATCTTTTTAGTTCCATGAGTAAAATGAATACTAAGTGACGCATGCCCACTACGAATCAAAAAGCAAAAGTAATTATCCTTCAAAAATCGGGAATCCTTTCTGCACATGACCATGCTTATGCAACAAGTAAAACAAACAAACAAACAAACAAACAACAACAACAACAAAACGAGAACAGGAACAAGTATATAGTTACATAAGATGGCAATAAACAGACTCGTTTTGTAGGGCGGAGCGCTTTCTTTAATCATTTGGATGTGGTAATAATAATATAAGGCACGAACGAACGAACGAACGAACGAACGAACGAACGAACGAACGAACGAACGAACGAACGAACGAACGAACGAACG